>PVIH01013629.1:0-57555 GCA_004025045.1 Sigmodon hispidus | reverse complement strand
TTTTTTTCTTGTTTGTTTGTTTAGAGACCACTAATGAGTGAGTACATCCCCTGCTTATCTTTCTGAGATTGTGATACCTCACTCAGGAGGATATTCTCCAAATCCATCCATTTGCCTGCAAATTTTAGGATATCATTTTTTCTTACTGCTGAGTAGTATTCCATTGTGTAGATGTACCACAGTTTGTTAATCCATTCTTGAGATGAGGGACATCTAGGTTGTTTCCAGGTTCTTACTATTACAAATAATGCTGCTATGAACATAGTTGAGCTAATATCTTTGGAGTGGGAATGTGCCTCTTTAGGGTATACACTCAGAAGTGGTATTGCTGGGTCCTTGGGGAGATTGATTCTCAATTTTCTGAGAAACTGCCATATTGCATTCCAAAGTGGCTGAACAAGCTTACACTCCCACCAACAATGGAGTAGTGTTCCCCTTGTTCCACATCCTGTCCAACATAGGCTGTCGTCTGTGCCTTTTATCTTAGCCACTATAATAGGTGTTAGGTGGTATCTCAAAGTTGTTTTGATTTGCATTTCTCTGATGGCTAAAGATGATGAGCACTTTCTCAGGTGCCTTTCAGTCATTCGTAGTTCCTCTGTTGAGAATTCACTTTTTAGATCTGTACCCAATTTTTTGATAGGGTTATTCAAGGTTTTGGGCTCTAAATTCTTGAGTTCTTTATATATCTTAGAGATCAGTCCTCTATCACTTGTACGGTTGGTGAAAATCTTTTCCCATTCTGTAGGCTGTAGTTTTGTCCTATTTACAGTGTCCTTGGCTTTGCAGAAGCTTCCTAGCTTCAAGAGATCCCACTTATTGATTGTTGGTCTTAGTGTCTGTGCCACTGGTGTTATATTTAGGAAGTGGTCGCCTGTGCCAATTTGTAGAAGTGTATTTCCCACTTTATTTTCTATTAAGTTAAAAGTGGTTGGGTTTAAGTTGAGGTCTTTGATCCACTTGGATTTGAGTTTTGTGCAGGGTGACAGGCTCAGATCTATTTGCATTTTTCTACACACTTCCATCCAGCTATGCCAACACCATTTGTTAAATATACTATCTTTTTTCCATTGAATGTTTTGGGACTCTTTGTCAAAGATCAGGTGTTCAAAGGTTTTTGGGTTAATGTCTGGACCCTCAATTGTATTCCATTGGTCCACAAGTCTGCTTTTATGCCAGTACCAGGCTGTTTTTATTACTGTAGCTCTATAGTATAGCTTGAAGTCAGGGATGGTGATACCTCCTGAGGTTCTTTTGTTGAGTAAAATTTTTTTGTCAATCCTGGCTTTCCTGTTATTCCAAATGAAATTGAGTATTGTTCTTTCAAGGTCCAAAAAATAATGTGTTGGGATTTTGGTGGGCCGTGCATTGAATTCGAAGGTTGCCTTTGGTAGAATTGCCATTTTTACGATGTTGATCCTACCAATCCAGAAACATGGGAGAGCTTTCCATTTTCTGATATCCTCTACAATTTCTTTCTTCAATGATTTAAAATTTTTGTCAAATAGGTCTGTTACTTCTTTGGTTATAGTTACTCCAAGGTATTTAGTACTATTTGCAGCTAAAATGAAGGGTAATGTTTCCCTTATTTCTTTTTCAGCTCGTCTATCTTTAGTGTATAGAAGGGCTACTGATTTCTTTGAGTTTATGTTGTATCCTGCTATATTGCTGAAGGTGTTTATCAGCTATAGCAGTTCCTTGGAAGAATTTTGTGGGTCACATGTGTATACAATCATATCATCTGCAAATAGAGATAGTTTCAGTTCTTCTTTTCCAATTTGTATGCCCTTAATCTCTTTTCGTTCCCTTATTGCTTTAGCTAAAACTTCGAGAAATATATTTAATAGATAAGGGGAGAGAGGACATCCTTGTCTAGTTCCTGACTTTAGTGGGATTGCTTTGAGTTTTTCTCCATTAAGTTTGATATTGGCTGTCGGCTTCTTGTAAATCACCTTAATTATATTTAGGTATTCTCCCTGTATTCCTGATCTCTCCAAGGATTTAATCATAAAGGAGTGTTGGATTTTGTCAAAGGCTTTTTCCACATCTAAGGATATGATCATGTGATTTTGTTCCTTTAGTTTGTTTATATGATGAATAACATTTAAAGTTTTTCGTATGTTAAACCAGCCCTGCATTTCTCGGATGAAGCCTACTTGGTCATGGTGGATGATACCTTTTATGCTTTGTTGTATACGGTTTGCCAAGAATTTGTTGAGAATTTTCATATCAATATTCATGAGGGAAATTGGTCTTTAATTCTCCTTTGTTGTGTCTTTGAGTAGCTTGGGTATTAGGGTGATTGTGGCCTCATAAAAGGAATTTGGCAATATTCCTTCAGTTTCTACTGTGTGAAATAGTTTGAGAAGTAACAGTAGTAATTCTTCTTTGAATGTCTGGTAGAATTCGGCACTGAAACCATCTGGGCCAGGGCTTTTATGTTTGGGGAGGTTTCTAATGACAGCTTCAATTTCCTTAAGGGTTATAGGCCTGTTTAGGAAATTAATCTCATCTTCATTTAATTTTGGTAGATGGTAACTGTCCAGAAAGCTGTCCATTTCTTCTAGGTTTTCCATTTTTGTGAAATACAGATTTTCAAAATATGATCTGATAATTCTCTGGATTTCCTGGGGGTCTGTTGTTATGTCCCCCTTTTCATTTCTGATTTTGTTAATTTGAACACTCTCTCTCTGTTTTTTGATTAGTTTGGCTAAGGGCTTATCTACATTGTTAACTTTCTCAAAGAACCAACTCTTATATTCATTGATTCTTTGTATTGTTCTTTTTGTTTCAATTGTATTGATTTCAGCTCTAAGTTTGATTATTTCCTGCTGTCTACTCCTTCTAGGTGAATTCGCTTCTAATTGTTCTAAGGCTTTCAGGTGCGCTGTTTGGTCTCTAGTGTGAGATTTCTCAAGGTTTTTCATATAGGCATCTAGTGCTATGAATTTTCCTCTTAAGACTGCTTTCATTGTTTCCCACAAGTTTGGATACGTTTTAGATTCATTTTCATTGAATTCTAGGAAGACTTTGATTTCTTAATTTCTCCCTTGACCCAGAGATGGTTCAGCTGTTTGATGTTTAGTTTCCATGAGTTGGTAGGCTTTTTTAGGTTTTGATGTTGTTGAACTCTAACTTTAGGCCCTGGTGGTCTGATAAGTTACAAGGGATTATTTACATTTTTTTGTATCTGCTGATATTTGCTTTATGACCAATTATGTGGTCAATTTGGAGCTCCTTAAAGTTCCATGAGGAGCTGAGAAATATGTATTTTCTTTTGCCTTTGGGTGGAAGGATCTGTAGATATCTATGAAATCCATTTGCATCATAACCTCATTTAGACTCCTTATTTCTCTGTTGAGGCTCTGTCTGGTTGATCTACCCAGTGTTGAAAGTGGGGTATTGAAGTCTCCCACTATTAGGGTGTAAGAATTGATGTGGGATTCATGCTTTATCAGAGTTTCTTTTACATATGTAGGTGCCCCTATATTAGGGGCATAAATATTTAAGATTGAAATGTCCTCTTGACCAATTTTTCCTGTGATGAATAAGTAGTGACCATATTGGTCCCTTTTAATTGCTTTTAGCTTAAAGTCTACTTTGTTAGATGTTAGGATTGCAATCCTTGCTTGTTTCTTAGGACCTTTTGACTGGAAAATCTTTACCCAATCCTTTATTCTAAGCCTGTGTCTGTCTTTGAAGTTGAGGTATTTTTCTTGTAGGCAACAGAAGGATGGCTTCTGTTATTGTATCCATCTTGTTAGTATGTGACGTTTTATAGGAGAGTTGAGACCATTGATATTATGGGAAATTAGTGATCATTGATTCATATTTCCTGCCATTTTTGGTGGTAACTTGTTTATATTTCCTTTCTCTAGGGTATTCTTCTGTGGACTTATTGATTGTTTGTGATTTCATGGGTGTATCGGGGGTCCTTAAGTTGTAGTTTGACCTCTATTACTCTCTGTAGTGTTGGATTGGTAGATATTCATTCAGTCTGACTTTGTCCTGAAATAACTTGTTTACTCCATCTATGGTGATTGATAATTTTGCAGGGTATAGTATTATAGTTTGGCAGCCATGCTGTTTTCACGTCTGTATAACTTCTGACCAAGTCTTTCTAACTTTCATCATTTCCATTGAATAGACAGGCGTTATTCTGATGGGTCTGCCTTCATATGTGAGTTGGCCCTTTTCTTTTGCAGCTCTTAAAATTTTTCTTTGTTCTGTATGTTTTGTGGCTTGATTATAATGTGGCGGGCTGCCTTTTTTTTGGGATCATATCTATTTGGTGTTCTGTAAGCTTCTTGTATCTTTATAGGCATTTCCTTCCTCAGGTTAGGAAAGTTTTCTTCTATGATTTTATTGAAAAAATTATCTGTGCCTTTGAGCTGGTATTCTTCTCCTTCTTCTATTCCTATTATTCTCAAATGAGGTCTTTTTCATGGTGTCCCAGATTTCCTGAACATTTTGAGTGATGGCTTTTTTAGTTTTACTATTTTCTTGACTGATATGTCTATTTGAGCTACTGAGTCTTCCACTTCTGAGATTCTATCTTCCATCTCTTGAACTCTGTTTGTTATGCTTGTATTTGTGGTTCCAGCTTTTTTCTTCAGGTTCTCTATTTCCGTCTTTGCCTCATTTTGTGCCTTTTTTATTGCTTCTATTTCAGCTTTTATTTCAGCTTTTAGTTCCTGGCATGTTTCTTTCATAGATTTGTTCATCTCTTCCAATTTTTTGTTTGTATTTTCTTCTGTTTCTTTAAGGCTTTTTTTTCATATCTTCTTTGAGAGCTTTGATGATCATCACAAAGGAATTTTTGGTTTTGCTTCCTTCTGTTTCCTCTTCTTTGATCAGTTCAGGTCTTGTATTTGTAAGATCGCCACTCTCTTCTGGAGTTACCATGTTATTCTTTGTATTATTATGTATTTTTTTTGCACCGATGTTTGTCCATGGCTTCAGTGGTTCACGATTAGATGGCTCCTGGTCAGTTGTGGCACTCAGGTTTGTGTGCCTCCTGTCACCTCTTTGGTAAGAGTCTGAGTCTGTCCTTCTGGGATCCTTATAGTTGTCTGTTCACTCAGTTCGATGTGGGGGTGGGTAGTCGTGCAAATTCCCTCAGCAGGAGCTGTGGGTATGGTGACAGGCAGAGTTTATCTGCCTGTGCTCCAGAGTGCGCTGGGACTCTGCAGACAGCACTTGGTCCCGGAACTCAGTGTAGAATTCTACCAGACATTCAAAGAAGAATTTTACCATTATTCCTCAACCTGTTTAACACAGTAGAAACTGAAGGAATATTGTCAAATTCTTTTTTTTATGATGCCACAATTACCTTAATACTGAAGCCACTCAAAGATGCAACAAAGAAAGAGAATTACAGACCCATTTCCCTCATGAATATTGATACTAAAATTCTCAAAAAATATTCTGGAAATTGGTATATAACAAGATATAATATCATCCACCATGATCAAGTAGGCTTTATCCCAGAAATGCAGAGATGGTTCAACATACAAAAAACTGTATTTATTATCCATCATATAAACAAACTGAAGGAAAAGAAACATATGAATACATCCTTAGATGCTGTAAAAGCCTTTGACAAAATCTAACACTCCTTTTTGATTAAAGTCCTGTAAAGAAAAGGAATACAGAGAATATATATAAATATAATAAAGGCAATTTAGAAGAAACTGACAGCCAACATCAAATTAAATGGAGAAATACTCAAAGCAATCACGCTAAAATCAGAAACTAGACAAGGCTGTCCTCTCCCTTTTTCTAGTCAATATATTTCTCAAAGTTTTAGCTAAAGCAATAGGAGAACAAAAGAAGATAAAGGGGATACAAATTAGAAAAGAAGAATTGAAACTATATCTATTTGTAAATGATATGATTGTATACATAAGTTATCCAGAAAATTCTACCAGATAACTGCTACAGCTGATAAACACCTTCAGCAATGTAGCAGGATACAAGATTAACTCAAATAAATCAGTAGTCCTTCTATACACTAAAGATAAAAGGGCTGAAAAAGAAATAAGGGAAACATCACTCTTTATAATAACTGCAAATAGCATTAAATATCTTAGAGTAACTATAACCAAGGAAGTAACAGATCTTTTTGACAAAAGCTTTAAATCACTGTAGAAAGAAATTAAAGATGATATCAGAAAATGGAAACATAACCCATGTTCCTAATAAGTAGGAGCAACATAGTAAAAATGGCAGTTTTACCAAAAGCAATCTACAGATTCAGTGTACTTCTCATCAAAATCACAGCACAATTTTTTTTACAGACCTTGAAAGAACAATGCTCAACTTCATTTGGAATAACAGGAAATCCAGTATTGCCATAACAGTTTTGCTCAACAAAAGAACCTTAGGAGGCATCACCATCCCTGACTTCAAGTTATACTATAGAGCTATATAAAAGCAGCCTAGTACTGGCATAAAAACAGACTTGTCTATCAATGGAACAGAATTGAAATTCCAGATATTAACCCCAAAACACCTGATCTTCAACAAAGAGGCCCAAAATAATCAATGGAAAAAAGATACTATATTTAACAAATGGTGTTGGCATAGCTGGATGGTAGTTTGTAGAAAAATACAAATAGATCCAAGTCTGTCACCCTGCACAAAACTAAAATCCAAGTGGATCAAAGTCCTCAACATAAACCCAGACACTTTGAACTTGATAGAAAAGAAAGTTTGAAATACACTTCTACAAATTGGCACAGGAGACCACTTCCTAAATATAACACCAGTGGCACAGACACTAAGACCAGCAATCAATAAGTGGGATCTCCTGAAGCTGAGAAGCTTCTGTAACGCCAAGGACACTGTCTATAGTATGAGAAAAGATTTTCATCAACTCTATAAGTGATAGAGGATTTATCTCTAGGATATATAAAGTACTCAAGAATCTAGAGCCCAAAACCTTGAATAACCCAATAAAAAAAATAGGGTTCAGAACTAAAAAGGGAATTCTCAGCAGAAGAATTATGAATAGGCACTTGAATCCTAACATCAGAAAAATGCAAATCAAAACAACTTTGAAAAACCACATTATACCTGTTAGATTGGCTAATATAAAAGATACAGATGACAGTCTATGCTGGAGAAGATGGGGAGTGAGCGGAACACTCCTCCAATGTTGGTGGTAGTATAAGCTTGTTCAACCAATTTGGAATGTAGTATGAATGTTTGTCAGAAAACTGGGAATCAGTCTCCCTAAGGATCCAACAATGCCACTATTGGGCATGTACCCTAAAGATGCACATTTTCACTGCAAAAGATTAGCTCCACTATGTTCATAGCAGCATTATTCGTAATAGCAAGAACCTCGAATCTACCTAGATGCCCCTCTACTTAAGAATGGATTAACAAATTTTGATACATCTACACAATGGAGTACTGCTCAGCAGTAAGAAAAAAGGATATCCTAAAATTTTCAGGCAAATGAATGGATTTGGAGAATATTCTCCTGAGGGAGGTGTCTCAAACCCAGAAAGATAAGCAGGAGTTGTACTCACTCATTAGGGACTTTAAACAAAAAGCAAAGCGTACCCTATCTGCAAACCACAACCACTGAACACCTTGGGATCTGTAGCATCTTGGACAGGTATCTTGGACCCCATTCCCTCCAGAGGATCACTTGACCCAGTCTTGATGTTGGGATGATGAAAACAGATGTGCCTGAAGTGGATGCTGAACTATGTTACTTTGGGACCTTGGTACCTCCTGTCTTTGCTGGGAAGGAAATAAGGAGATGGGGAGAGGAGAGAGTGACTCAGATGGCCGAGATTGGGAAGGGAGTTTGAAATAGGGGATACATGGATAAAAGATTAGTCTTCATTCATAATAAAAAAAATCAATACTTTAAAATAATTGTAATCCAACGTCACAACGATCTCCTTAAATAGTCCCAACCAGAGTATCTTTTTCAGTCATATTTCACTACACCCTTTGAAACATGTTACCCTGTAGATCTATAGACCCAGATTTCATTTTCATGAATAAAACTATTTTAACAAATATGTATTCAGTTTTCACGAATCACTCAGCATGTATTTTTATTTTTTTGCTATAGATAGTCTCCGAGGAAGCTGACATATTGTGCATGGCCACTCAGCTGATCATTGATAGTGATTACCGTACATTTACTCCAAACTACCTGAGTTTCATCTAGCTGATGTGTTAAGCATATTACATTACATCTATCCTCTTCATGAAAAATAAGTTAAAGATAGACAAGTGTTTCATAATCCAAAGAAAAAGCTTAGGTTTACAATCCAATTTAAAAATCATTTATTCAGGAGCCTATATCAAGATTCATTTATTCTCCCACATTTCTATATAATAATGACCCAATTTCTTTTTGAATAAACTTGGTACCAGCATTGATCTTCCTTCTACTTGAAGAAAGGCTCCTCCCAGAAGATTTTATTATTTGATTCTATTTTATTTGCCATTTGAGAAAATTTAAGGTAACTCTGGTGTTTCTTTCACAGGCTGGAACATTATTTCTTAGAACAAAAATATAGGATTAGCATACTGGTTTTAAGTATTTTTAAAATGCTATATTATTAGCTTCAGAGTAAATTATGTATTATTTAGATGCATACATTTGTACTTTTGTGTAATGAATGTTCTGATGTACCTATGACACCAATGCATTCCAGATATCTCGAAAGTATCATCTATTGTCATCTAACCTAGGTGTAGAGATCTTGGTGGCCAATCAGGATAAATATATAAGAAGATAAAAGAGATAAATTGTATCAAAGGTTCTAACTTGTTACTCTTTCATGATCTCAAAGTGAGTTAAGTATACTTGTTTTGCAGACCTTAAATTAACCATGTACAAGTGGAAACAATTATAAAATATAATATGTCTCAAAGTTTCTTTGGTAATTGTGTTTCATCACAGCAACCACAAATCTTTCTAAGACAGTTAGTGAAGCTGTTTTACACATTATATTCATTTCTTTATTTTAGCTAAGGCCTTGTACTAAAGATCTTCCAGTATCAGCCCTAGAGGGCAGTAATAAACGGCTTATACCACCAGACCAAGGTGAGTTTTTCAAACTCTTCACATGGAATTTTTATTCACTGTCTCACTAGGGAATAAGTACAAATTATTAAAATAATCAAATCATTCAATATATCAACAAAATTTAAAATATATGTGCCCTTCATGGCAATAAAAGGATAATTTAAGTAAGGCTTTACACAGTATAGGTGTTTTTAAATCTGAAGTAATTTTAAAAGGGGATTGATTCAGAGTAAAACAATTTCTTTCCATGTAGATCAACAGATCTACATCAAAACAATCAGCATTTTTAGCTTCCAAAGCTTATGGTTAATAACTATAATAATAAAATGTATTTTTTTTAGGTGTGCTAGCCACAGTTTTAACTGAGCTGCATTAACTATTTTATTTCGTCCCTATAGTATCTTTATGAAGATGCTGTCTGTCATTCTCTCCAGCCTCAATTAGAAAACTGGAATACATCATGTCCCCTTCTTTCTCTAGGGCTACATAACTATTAAATGGATAATAAATGCAGGAAGCCTGGTGCCACATTCTCGTTCATTACTTCATCAGTGACCTCTGTCCTATAACAAGTGTTCTCTCACAGCAATGTCTCATCTTTTTTCAACTCATTATCAAAAAGGTACAGGATTGTTAAACTGGTGTACCATTCTCAAGATACACTGATCTGTAATCAAGCTTTTCACAGTTCTCAAATGAGAGACAACTTCAGTAAAGCAAGCTCAGGATTCAAAGACATATTTTCTAGATTTTGCTGACTAGGAAGGGGGATAGATGAACCTCACAGCCCCCAAAAGAAGCTATAGAAACCACAGGCACAAATTGTAAACTCTCATTTCCTGTTTCCTCTTTTATAAAATGGAAATGATGACAGTTGCAAAAATAATATCTATACTATGAAGATAATGTAAAACCATTTTGTGTGATCCATGGAGATGGAGATCTGTCTATCACTATTACAGAAAACACACTCTGGGTTTTATTGTTATCACAGTTCAGCTTTTCCTGATCCCTCAGTGCATGTCTGTTTGAGTCTAGGAAACCTTTTTATTCATTCAGAAGGACATTATTTGGACTGATCTCCTTGTTTTGTAAAGGTTAAATCCGATTGCTGTTTAGGGGAATCTGTGAGTCTGTTCGTCCTCCTTAGCCCATGTCAAGCCTTGCTAATTCCAGATTGTTTTGAGACACCAGAAACACTGAGAGGATTCACAGAATGCAAATTTTCTTGTGCTAGACGCCCTTGAAAATCAGCACTTTTGTTTCCAGGTCCTCTGCCTAACCTAAAACTGCTTATAATGGAAACATTAAAATGCTTTTCAGGCAGCGTTTGCATAGTTGGACAGGGTGCTCAGAAATCCTCTGTGCTCTGTAGGGTAGGTAGAGGGAGGGACTGAGAAAGTTTCCTGTAATATTCAGATACATGTCATTTTGAGAGCTAGTCAAAGCTGTTTCAATCATGCTAATCCTCATAGGATCCTGGTATTAACCATCCAGGTGATAATCACAGGCTCCAAAGGAAACATCCTTATGGATACCAGGGTTTCTACTATTCATTTTCTTTTTTTTATTATGAATAAAGTCACATTTTTTATCTGTGTATATCCTTGTTCAAGCTTCTTTCCCCCTCCCGCCCCTCCCAGTCACTCTTCACATACAAAGCTAAGACTGTTGCTCTCCGAGTAACACTGTCTCCTCCACATACATATACCTGCTCTAACCTTGCCCATTAAATTATAAGAATATATAAAACAATTTATTTCTAACTATATAAACCAGAAATACACTTTAACATTGGATTGTTTTAGTGACAGAGTTCAGGTTCGTTTATGCTACAAAATTAACAGTTAGAAGGCAAAAGGAAATTTTCATAATTTTGTAATCCACAAAGAATCAAGGCACAAATATACATAAGGTGTATGGCTCTGAAATGAAGATGTTAATTTACTTAAAATTTTTAGCAGAGGCTGAGTGGGTAAGGCAGAGTACTTTAATTTAACCAGTGTTTGTTTGATTTTGCAGGCATGCTTCCAAATTTGAAATACTCATATGAAGAGTTGGAGAGATGACTAAGGGTATAAAACCACTGAGGCTTCTGCAGAGAACTGGAGATGATTCCCAACATATTCATTGTAACTCACAACAGTCTGTAACTTGAGTTTCAGGGAATCCAATGTTCTCTTCTGTGGGCAATGCACACTAGTGATTCAAATACATGCAGGCAAAACACCCTAGCATACAAATAAAAATATATTAAAGATTCTAATAATGGCAACAACTTCCATAAACTAGTGTACTAGCAGTGAGGTAATGAGTTAGAGGAAGTGACTACAGAGAACTAGGTGTGTCATTCCACTCTACTGCACATTTTAGATGCTGAAACTCTAAACGAAGAATGATGAATTGACTTGTTTACTCAGTCTGGAAAATTAAAAATAATTATAGCTACATAGTCTTGATTTTTACATATTACTCTTTTTAAAACATTTTAAACATATTTTATAATATCTTAGTTATGTATATTCTTCTTATAAAAGGCCTCTTCCCTTATTATTGTCTATTTTCTCTCTCCTGTCACCAAATCCTTCTTATATCTTCTGTGTGTGTGTGTGTGTGTGTGTGTGTGTGTGTGTATGTGTGTGTGTGTGTGTCCCATTACCTTTAATTAGGGTATTTTGCAGAAGCATGGGTGAGGAATTAGTGCTTTACTGGAAGCAATACATGGATGACTACCTCAGCTTGTTCTTTTGTTACATTGTGAAACTAGAACACAAGTTCATATCTTTTCCTTGTTTCAGGTATTACTGTATTTAAAATATTTATAGAAAACTTTATAATCTAGATAGACTAGATTATTAATTCAAACTTTTTAAGATATAGAAACTGAATCTCAGGGAGCTTAAGTGAATCTCTAAAGTTGCAGATTGGTTCTGTTTTAGAGACTACACTAATTTCTATTTCTTCCCTGCTGCCCATCATAGGCCATCGATTTCCAAAGAGGTGAACAGTGTTGTTGAATCTGGGTTTGGCAAGTATTGCTGAGGGCCTGCTATGAAAACAGACTCCACAGAATCAGAATCTATAGGGCAAGCCAAGGGAATATATAATTTCAGGAAATTTTCCAGAAAGCATGAAAGTCAGTTTTGGAGCATCACTTCCCTGGACTGGTGATTATGGGAAAGCATGAGACAGACTATGTCAGTTACCTCAAAATTTCTGAAGGTTTAAGGAATGATTTCATTGTTTTACACCAGAAAGATTTGAATGAATCCAGACATTAGATGCAAGTTAAATACAATATAATTATAGATAAAACAAGAAAAAGAGACCAAGAAACAGGACAATAGAAATTAGCCTGTTGGAAAAGTGTAGTGGCCTTAAGCTGGATGCTTATGTTATAATTAAGGTAAAATAAGTCCTTGCAAAAGGTTTTACTCTGACAACATTAATTTGCTTCTAATATTTCTAGCATTGGAACAAAAGAAAGGTGTCAACAGCATTTTCATTTTCCAGCTCCAAGAAACTGTTTATGACCATGCTCAGAGTGATGAATTTAGCATCTCCTTTCACATTTCTTGTTCTAATCCAGTGTAATTATGTAGTTACGGTAATAACTCCAATTGAGTCTCCCCGACAGGTCAAGCATAATAAACAGATAATACTCCTTAATATTCATGAAACCCTTAGGATGCACCCCTCAATTTATGCATGAGGTAACTTAAGTTCAGTAATTTTAAGCAACTTGTCCAAAGGCACACACAAAGACTGGGACTCCAGTTCAGATCGCTGTCTCCCATAGCTTCTGCTCCGCTGGCACTCAGATCAGAAGTGAGGAAAATAATCATACACTATAGAAGCATTAGTCTGTTGCTAATTCATTCTTGAGTTGAGGGACATCTAGATTGTTTCCAGGTTCTTGCTATTACAAATAATGCTGCTATGAACATAGTTGAGCTAATACCTTTGGAGTGTGAATGTGCCTCTTTGCAAAGAACTAGATAAAAAATTAGTGAGTTGGAGAAAAGTGTGAAGAAACATCCAGAACTCTCATGGATTTAACTACTGCTGCCACAAAGGAATGGCAGACTGGTATGTGATTCAATTGAATTGGTCCATTATGTATCAATATCCAGTTTTCTTTGGGCACCAGTAACAGGCATACAGATAATAACTGTATTAGCTAGCAGAAAACTAGATTTCTCAGAATATTTCATTTTTATTTGCCCTTTTACAAATTAAATGGCTACTTCAGTAAGTGGCATTGGTGACATGAGCTAGTTACACCAAACAATATGCAAATACTAACTTAAAACATTGTTTCAATCACATAAAAATTGTTTAGAATATTATCTCTAGTATTACTTTCTCATGTTTCCATTATTCATTCAGGTGGTATTCTTGAAGTAGACAAGATTTTTTTTTTCTGGCTTTAAATCAAATGAACATAGTTATGCAAATTAAGATAAAATAAAGAAGTGACTGAAATATTTGAGGAAATATTTAACACCTATTAAGTTAATAATTTCTGCACTTTTGTAAGCTCAGATTCCTCTCTTAGAAACTATTTAGAACTCTAAGATATCTCCTAAGCCCAAGAGTGTGTTCAATGACACATGATAAGCATTTGAAATTCTTAGCTATAAACCTCCATGGACATTAATGCTTTAATGTGTACTCCTTACATAGAAGATTATTTAGCTACAACATTTTCTTATGTTACATACATCTGGTATATTTTCTAATGTTGTAATATATAATATATCTATCATTTATCTATCTATCTATATACATATATATATATATATATATATATAGAGAGAGAGAGAGAGAGAGAGAGAGAAAGAGTGATTCTTTGTAAATTATTTACATGATGGCTGGCATGTAGTAATAAATTACCCTGACTTAATTCCTTTATAACTTAAAATAATTATAAATCTAAGCTCTGCAGGGCACAGTAATATTAAGCTAATCTATGAAGGTAGAATATTTGCAGATCACTTTTTGAGTCATTTTATGTGAGCAGAAATACAGGTAGGCTGTTCTAGGAGTGAGAAGGATGTTTTGTAAGAGACTGACAGAAAATGATTTTTCATTCTGTTTTATAGATGTCTGGTTTTGTTTCAGATGTGTTGTCTGATCTGAGTGCTACCTAGTGCTGTTTGCTTCATTTTTCTCTGTTTTGTTTTCCAGCTGTGATGCAAGGTAAGATGAATGCCACAGTCAAAGTGGCATCATACTGCTAAAACTGTCATCAAGCCCTTCTGGTGGTCACTGGGAAACAGTATGGCTTTGTTCTGTGTTTAATCTCTAAGATAGTGGAGTCTGCTGAGGTACCGGCCATTTGATACATGCTTATAATCTTCCCCTTTATTATCTGTCTGGCAAAATCATCACACTGACTTCTTGGTTTAAATCTTGTTCACTCTCATAATATAAAAAGACAAGAGAATGTCGCTGAAATATAAACTTAGTCTCTTGTTCTATAGACAGATTTTTTTCCAATGTGGTTTTAAAACAAATATTCTTTTATTTCAAGATAAAAGGAGGCTATTTATTTGCCTTCTAATAAAATATTATGTGTTTTAATTATTCAGATGTGCAAGATGTATATGAATTTATCCTTGAGATTATTGCTTAAAAAGGCAAACAATAAAATTCTTCTTCATTTACTTCTTTATTTTGTTCATTCAGATAGCATCTATTGGGTTCTTGTTATTAACCAAAAAGTGGTATGTATTGTGAATATCAAATAAATGGATATTTTTATTTTAGAAACAAGTAAAAATGGTAAACCCTCAAAAACATAATTATATTACAACCCATTAAGTGCTTTGCTTGGAGTGTGTGTGAGACTTTGGAATACAAAGCATTTTAGTCTGATTTGAATGGGAGCGTTGGAAGGCATCCCAGAAGCCTGCATTAGTGTGTGTCAGAAAGCAAAGAAAAAAAAAAAGGGGTGGATAATGAATGTGGAATTGAAGGTGGTTGAAGCAGAGACCCTGGTCCAACTTAGGACAGAAAGTTATAATTGTCACATGAGTGAGAATGGAAAAATTGTAAATTGCAAAAGGTAAAATTGCAGCATCCTCTCATATAGGGGCTTGAAGCTAGGTTCTTATTCAGTTAAACAGTCCCCGTGCTGTGTGTGTGTGTGTGTGTGTGTGTGTGTGTGTGTGTGTGTGTGTGTGTGTGTGTGTTCGCAGAAGGAGCAGTCAAGAGGTTGGTACAAGAGGTCTGAGAGAAAAGAAAGCGAAAAACAGGTCTTGGCCACAGGGTCCGAGGTGGCTCTGGTGGGTCTCTGCACCAGTCTTGGGCTGTCCTTTGCATTTCTGAGTTAAAGAATAATGACAAGAGCAAGGTTTGTTAAGGTTCGAGGTTAAAAAATATTCCCTGAGGTTCTCTCTTTGCTCTCTCTCTCTCTCTCTCTCTCTCTCTCTCTCTCTCTCTCTCTCTCTCTCTCTCTCTCTCTCTCTCTTTCTATCCTTATCAAAAGGGATCCAGTTTGAGACAAGTTTGGAGGATTTTTAAAAGGGGAACACATGGGGACAGGAGCTTGAACAGGTCAGGGTCCACCTGGGCGACACGAGAAAAGAACTATGGTTATGATTAAAAATGAACCCTCTTCAAGTACCTTCCTGAGACAGGTAAGGTTTACAGTGTGGAAGGTGCTCTTGCGCCACCCTAGTGTTAAATATAGGGCAGAACTTAGTTCAGATTTTTCTAACTCTCCTACTTTCCTTAGTGCTCACAGCCACCACACTTATATATGTATCATGGTCTTTGAACAAAACATTTGTCCCCAAGGAAGGATATGGATCATTGCTCAAATTCCCAGCTGAGAGTCCACATTAACTGCACATTCCACCTTGGTCTGTGACCTTCTGGTTGTACTCCAGGGACTCTATCTACAAAGGAGAACTCACTGGTCCCTATCCACTTGGAGAGCCTCCTTTTACTTTATATTGTGCCAGAGATGGTTCCTTGAGTTTTGGCCTTCGTGTATTTATCATTTGGATTCCCAGGCCAAATTGCACTTCTTCTTCTTCTTTTTTTTTTGTTTTTTGTTTTTTTTCCATTTCTTTTTTTCTTTATTTATTTTGTATTTATCAAGAAAAACAGTAAACTGAATTTAAAATGCTGATAAGTTAACAATAACTATAAAGAGAATAAAATCATAAGCATGACTTATCAAGGGTGATAATGCTAATAATTTGCTACACTAAAATTACTTTGTGTTAAGCTTTCCCTCTGAATTTTTTTTTCTATCCCTGTATATTCTTATTCAAGGTCCCTTCCCCCTCCCACCACATCAGATCATTTTATTCTTCTCCACAACTCCCCATCCCCTCCCTGGGCAGGCAGCAGACAGTTCCATGGTCCCACTGATCCAATAATGCTTAGTTCAGTCTCCCCTCCTGCCAAATCTAGTTTTGTCCCCCATCCCTCAAGAGTGAGTAAGGTGTTCCTCTAGGTGGAGTGAGATCCGAAGGGTCAGTCCAGGGTGTTATTGATCCCAAGCTGTTCAGTGGTTGTGGTTTGCAGCTTGGACATGCTTTGCTTTTTTTTCTTACTGCTGAGTAGTACTCCATTGTGTAGATGTACCACAGTTTGTTAATCCATTCTTCAGTTGAGGGACATCTAGGTTGTTTCCAGGTTCTTTCTATTACAAATAATGCTGCTATGAACATAGTTGAGCTAATACCTTTGGAGTGTGAATGTGCCTCTTTAGGGTATACACCCAGAAGTGGTATTGCTGGGTCCTTGGGGAGATTGATTCTCAATTTTCTGAGAAACCTCCATATTGCATTCCAAACTGGCTGAACAAGCTTACACTCCCACCAACAATGGAACAGTGTTCCCCTTGATCCGCATCCTCTCCAACATAGGCTGTCATCTGTGCCTTTTATCTTAGCCAATCTAACAGGTGTTAGGTGGTATCTGAAAGATGTTTTGATTTGCATTTCTTTGATAGCTAAAGATGATGAGCACTTTTTCAGGTGCCTTTCAGCCATTCATAATTCCTCTGCTGAGAATTCCCTTTTTAGATCTGAACCCCATTTTTTGATTGGGTTATTCAAAGTTTTGGGCTCTAGATTCCTGAGTTCTTTATATATCTTAGAGATCAGTCCTCTATCACTTGTAAGGTTGGTAAAATCTTTTCCCATCCTGTAGGCTGTAGTTTTGCCCTATTGACAGCGTCCTTGGCTTTATAGAAGCTTCTCAGCTTATGATTATTGGTCTTAGTGTCTGTGCCACTGCTGTTATATTTAGGAAGTCGTCACCTGTGCCAACTCGTAGAAGTACATTTCCCACCTTCCTTTCTGTCAAGTTCAAAGTGGCTGGGTTTATGTTGATGAAATAAATTGAAGAGAATATCAGAAAATGGAAAGCTCTCCCATGTTCCTGGATTGGTAGGATCAACATAGTAAAAATGGCAATTCTACCAAAGGCAATCTACAGATTCAATGCACTGCCCATCAAAATCCCAACACAATATTTTTGAACCTTGAAATGACAATACTCAATTTTATTTGGAATAACAGGAAAGCCAGGATTGCCATAACATATTTACTCAACAAAAGAACCTCAGGAGGTATCACCATCCCTGACTTCAAGTTATACTATAGAGCTATAGTAATAAAAACAGCTTGGAACTGGCATAAAAATAGACTTGTGGATCAATGGAATAGAAGTAAGGGTCCAGACATTAACCCAAAAACCTATGAACACCTGATCTTTGACAAAGCGGCCCAAAACATTCAATGGAAAAAAGATAGTATATTTAACAAATGGTGTTGGCATAGCTAGATGGAAGTGTGTAGAAAAATGCAAATAGATCTGAGCCTGTCACCCTGCACAAAACTCAAATCCAAGTGGATCAAATTGCACTTCTTTTCATCTAAAGATGTTTTCAATATTTAACTGCTAACATGTTTTCTAACTTCTTTAAGAAGGAAATGAAAATCAATGTGGGGGGGGGGTTGCTGCTTTGCAGTTGTTTATTATGATAAAGCTTAAAATAACATGAGCAAGTCTTCATTACCATCAATTTATAAAATTAAAATTGAAGTTCAGCTACATCAATTATACAGCCACATAAAAAGGAACAGTTACTATACATTAAGTTCAATCATTTACATAATACCACAACTCTAGGAATATTTAGAGCTAACTAGTGTGCTGTTTCATAAATACATTTCCATTTTAGTCTTCTATAGCATCAATAATTGACCTGCTTCATAGCTTGCATGATATCTGTGACACTACCAAACTTCTAGCTCAAATTCTCCCTCAGAATTGAAAACTTTCTCTTCCTTTGTAGAAATGCACAGCTCATGGTCAGCGATCTGCTGCTACCACATTTAGTCCTGTGACTCACCTCCCAGAGCATCTACCTAAAAGCATTGTGCAAACTCTTCTGGAAAGCACACTGGCAGCTTGGAATTCTTTTCTCTGGCAGCCTAGGGATGGTCTGTGTTTTTATATATATTGGGAAATTGAAAGACATTTTCTGGGAACTACTTCCTTGTCTCTCTTGGTGGAACATAGTGAATTGAATTGTCACCTACATAATTGATACTGAGGAGTCAGTGTGCCTGGCACCTCCTTTCTCTTCTTTCTTAGGCAGCATAGGAGATATTCTCTGTCTATTTTGTTCTGAAGTTTTATGATGACATATTTTTTCTCATTTGTTAGGTAAAAACACTGGACCCTTGAAGCCTGAAAATTGTATCTAGTCAGCTTGTAGTTATTAGTTATCATTCACATCTAGTCATCTGATGAATTGGTGTGACTACAGTACTGGGTATTCCAAATCCATTTCTTTGCTGAAGATTTCTCCATTAGTCTTTGTCTCATTCTTCTCTACCCTCTGGGTACTCTGCCCACATACACTTCCAAGATACACCTTCATTGATTTTTCTTATTCTTTACATACTATACATTTTATTTTTGAGAGCTTCAATTTTTTCTTTATTCTCTCTTATACTATCATATTTTATTTTGGAGAATTTAATGTCTTCAAACTTGAGGGCATTATAGTTTTTCTAATTGTGTCAGCTCATTTGACTGTTTATAAATATAATTTCTGTTTATATTGTTGTCCCGCTTTCATGGAACTAGTTCCCTCTTTGTGTTTTATAAGACCCAAGAAGCTACTGGTCCATTAGTGGAATTTAACAAATAATAAAGCCCACTATAGCCCTCCCCCACCCCTGTGTGTGTGTGTGTGTGTGTGTGTCCGTGTGTGTCTGTGTGTGTCTGTGTGTGTGTCTGTGTCTGTGTGTGTGTCTGTGTGTCTGTGTCTGCAGTTATTTTTGCTCTGGGTTGAGAATCTCTGTTTTTCTGATTTTCATACTTAAGACTGGCTGTCAGAACTCTGACAGTTGAATAGATATGTTAAGACAAAATTTTTCAATAACAATGGTTCATTCACTCATTCATTCATCATTCATACCTGTCAATGAGAAGTTTCAGAATCCCTAAGTTAATGTGTAAGGATCAGATGAAATCCTTTCTGAAGGTGTATTATTACAAGGGAAAAGTTCGTCTGACTCACAGGAATTCTTAAAGCCTTCTGTTTAGGTCAGGTAAGTGGCCAACCTTTGCTCTAGTATGTGTGTGAATGTAACTGAGTATAGAGAAAGCACCAGCTTCTTCTCTTCAGCTGTACACAGCCTGAGACTGATCTCCTATAGGGACCTTCCACAAAGACTATCCAGGCCCTCTCCCTTGTATTGTACATTAAAAATTTCCTGAGGTTCTAGGAGGTGGTAGAATGCTCTGTATGATGTAAATAAAGAACTGCGTTGGCCTATATAGAGCACCGTAGAAGTTGGTGGAGAATCAGAGCACAGGCAGGTAGGAAAAAGGTGGAGTTAGGTCAGTCTCCATCCGACCCCCAAAGGAGGAACATGTAGAGATAAGGGGCTGAGCCACAGGCTAAGCCATGTGGTGGGAAGATTAATAGAAATGGGTTGATTTAAGATGAAAGAGCTAGCTTGTAATGTGCTTGAGACATTGAGACATGGGCCAAACAGTATGAAGTAATATAAGCGTCTGATTAATTTCTTTGGGGGACAAAATCCGCGTGAACTAGGTTACAAACAGCCACCATGCCAGGTACAAACTCCTGGGCCCAAAATGGGCCAGGAAAACTTTCTACAACACTAGGATGTTGCACTGCTGGTGCCTCTCCATCAGGGCAAACATTGCTGACCTGATCCCAGCTTTTCTGAACATGTGCCCTTGTGTGTTTATGTTGTTTCTTCTGTTTCTCCACATTCCGGTCAAGTTTCTAGAATCAAACCATGCTGGATGCAATAATAGTGTTTTATCTTTCAAGTTTCAGAGAAGTTCGATTTGCGATATTGAAATGATGGTGTGGGATTCAAGTTACTCCATTCATAGACATTCATCTTTTAATTATCAGTGTTCAGTTACTTTTACAACCTTGACCTTTAGTATGTCTTAATCTCAAGCTATTTAAAGTTCAGCAATTCAAATGCTTATTCCTTTTCTATGTGTTTCTGCTGCAACAGTCTGCTCTGTGAGAGCATGTTCCCTTTCTCCATACACTTTCCATCTTTTATGTTATGTTATCTTGTGGTGTTAGGTCTGGCTTCACCTGGCTCCTGATTACTCTGGACGGTTACAGGCCTTATTCTTATTTTATTTAAGTTTTGTGAGTACATGGAGACTGAATCTGTGTTAACTGTAAGTACTGTCTTCTATTTCTGTGGCCTCCCCAAGTTTCTCTACCAATAGTGTGGTCTTGAGGACATTACTATTCTTATTTCTATTAAAAATATACATAATGACATAACCAAGAGAGGATATTACATTTGCATGCAGGTACAATTCCACAATCTGCCTTTCTCTTCTCTTCTCATAAGAAGAACCAGAGATATGTGGCAAGATAAGTCAGAGAGGGTAGAAAGAAAAACAAGGTTTTAGCAGAGAGACTACGTTCAAGTATATATTATGTTCTAAAAAGTAAGAGAGAAAAGTCAAATGATGATAACTGAGGATTGAAAGGATATTTGTGTTTTGATGAAGATTCAAAATATTTTCAGATGTGAAAATTTGAAAAGGATATAAAAAAGTTTTATGTAGAACTTGTCCTAGGGTATCAATTCAACCATCTTTTTAATGATTATTAAAGTCTTCAAGTCAATATGAAATACAAAATTTGTCTTTAATTCATAGTCATGTATAATTGATGCTTTCTTAAATGACATTCTGTATATTTTGTAGAGCAAAAGAAGTTATTTATAGTCTTCTTACTTTATATTGTTCATATCTCAACACAATGTTGTCATTGTGAAAATATTAAACAACTCTAGCATGGAAATAAGAGCCACATCCTCTTTTTAACATGCAGGAAATACCAAAGAAAATTAGGTCTTGAATTTGTAATAAAAAGAAAGTAGTTTTCTTGTTTTTAAACATTTTTTCTGCAGAAAACTGGGAATCAATCTTCACAAGGATACATCAATACCACTTTTACGCACATACCCTGAAGACGCACATTTGCACCCCAAAAGCATTATCTCAACAATGTTTATAGTAGCTTTATTCGTAATAGCAAGAACCTGGATACAACCTAGATGCCACTCAACTGAAGGATGAATTAACAAACTGTGGAACATCTATACAATGGAGTACTACTCAGCAGTAAGAAAAAATAATATTCTAAAATTTGCAGGCAAATGGATGGATATGGAGAATATCCTCCTGAACGAGATATCACAATCCTAGAAAAATAAGCAGGGGATGTACTCACTCATTAGTGGACCTAAAAAAGAGGTGTCATTGTATAAAGGAGCTCAAGGCAAGAACGTTGCTAAATGACACAGTGCCTTACTTCTGCATTGATGGCCTCTAGCAGGGATGTGGGTTCAGAAAGACTTGTTTTCTTTAAGATTCTGACCACAGGGAGTTTAATTATGTTCCAGTAAGTAAATGAGCAGCATGAATGAGCATTTTGTAAAAGGGGAGATCATAAGAGTGGTTATGTATCTGAGAGGCCTTATAACTGAGTCTGATATGGTGCATGATGTAAAATAATAAATATATAAAGAGAAATATTATTTATTTGGTGTTCAGCTATTGAGCTACATGGCTATCTCTCAGTTATACATAATTTCAATTGGCTTTTTCTTTTCTCATTAGATGGCCAATATTTAGTTGCCAAGTAACTTATGTTGTGTGCCAAATCAGGGTTCTGTGTTTGGTAAGCCAAATGCACTATTACTGAGCTACACAACCAACCCAAATAAACATTTTTATGTAATTCCTTTGGACTACCTCCTTTACCTCACATAAATTCATGTGTGTGTGTGTGTGTGTGTGTGTGTGTACAAAACTCAGATTCAGGGTTTTTCTTTTTTTGCTTTCTGATTACCTTCAGTGATATCTGTCTCACCCCTGCTACCACTGATCATCAACAGTGAATGAAAAAAATTTAGCAGGCTAGAAGATGGGGATATTTCACTCTTAATGACAAGGTTTGGGGTCAAAACTATCCAACATTTTCTGAGATCTTTCAAATATGATGTGATAAAAATAGAGAAAAATGGCAGCTATCAATTCTACTATAAAATAACAAATAGAGTCAGAAAAAAGCAAAAAAGTTAAGAGATGTTTAAGAATGGAGACAATTTTAGGCAAACAGCTATCCTAGAGTAGTGTTTGGGACAATGTTCATCTCCTAACTTCTTCCTCTTGTCTACTTCCTGTTCTGCATATTTCATCGTAAGTAGGACACTGAGTATATGATGGTCATCCCTATTTATCCATTGTCTGCTCTAAAACTTAGAAACACTTGTTTAGCTTCTGGGCACTTAGATTTTGTTACTCAAAGACAAAGCAGATTAAAATTAAGATAGTTGTGGTAGATCTAATACCTAAATAAATCAATGGTTTCCCTTCAGGAGATGGGCAGGATATGCAGCATCTAAGAGCACCAATGATTGTATCTGTATAATGTATAAATACTTGAGAGCTTTTATACATTTAGGAAATGCATCAGGCAGCTTTAACATTTGGGCCTCTTCAAACATGTAAGCCTCCTGGTGGTGATTTAGAAACTGTCTAGAATTCTATCTCCTTCAATTTCTCTACAATGACACTGTACTTTGAAGGATCAGAGACAATCATAGATCAATTTCAACAAAATGATCTTTTAAATCCACATAGAGAAGTACCTTCATGATGTCTCAGATTATTTAGCTGTCCTAATAAATTACTCTTATTTTGGTAGTTAGTAAAAACAAATATTTTGCATAGTTTTAGAGGCTGGAAATCCCAAGATTATGGGGCAGGCAGCCATGATGTATTGTAGGGCCTGCTGAATCATAAACAAGGTCTTCTGTGTATACATATGGTAGATCCATTTTACAAAGTCACTATCCCTATTACTGGGCAGTCCTGCTTTGTCTTATCAAAAGCCTCATTTTCTACTAATTTGATCTTGTAGAGCTGGACTTCAACATAGGAACTGGGAATATAAACCGTCAGACCAAATCACCTTGTCATTGCACAGTTATCTATACCTTTAACAAATGTGCTTATATAAATATAGTTTTGAATTTTCCATCTAAAGTGCCAGGTAAAGAAAATTTAGTACTATCTACTTTCACTTGAGTTATTGAGCACTTAATGTTTTCAGTTATAAAAGGTTATAGAATCATCTTTTTCTAGTATCTTAAAGGGATAGTGTGTCTCCACAGAAAATCTAATCCTGATGCCTCTTCATGCTCATTAGTGTTGGTGTGTATGGAATGTATCCAGCAGCTCTTGCAGCTGATCAATCTGTCTTCCCAAGCCAACTGTAGTGTTCCACTTGCTCTGCTAAGGAAGACTGAACAAAGAGGAAAAGAGGAAACTTTTTAGTTAAATTCTTTATTTTGTTGGCACTATGAGGCCCCTTAGTAAAGGGCTACTAGTCTAAGAGATTTGATGCCATTGAGATAGTTTGACATATCTCTCCAGTCTCAGCCAAGGGAGCATTGCTTCCCTAGCCTCTGCTGGTACAGAGACAAAACATATACACAGATTGCTACCTACTTCCCAGTGAGGAATAGGTGCTTATATTTGTTCCTCAATATTTACTCTTCTGTTGAGTCCTCAGACTTCCTGTTCCTTTACTCATTGTTAGCTTGAGAAAAAATGATCCTCAACATCTTCTAAGGTTCATTTTTATTCTATGAATCTGCAGTCTTCTTGCTACTTGTTAGTTCTCACATCACCAAAAAGGAGATATCGTTATACACAACCACAGCTATGCTGGTTTCAGAGTGACACTGAAAATCTGTCACGAAATTTATTTCCTTCTGTTTTCCTACAGTTTGGTGTTTCCTTTTCTTTCTTTAGCAAAAGCCAAACTGCTTATTTCCTTCATCTTAGTCACAGTTACCAAATTTTTCTATCAAGAAAGCAATATACATGCAAAAATCTATAACAAGGTATCACAATTTGATGGACAGTCCCAAGTTATTTGCATTTTCAAAAGGAATAAAATATTATCACATATGGAATGAATCTCTGTATGTGAAACATGATGAATCAGAGCCAAGAGAGAGATTTTCTTTAGATAGTGAAGATGTTGCCTGCCCCCAATACAATATGAACTGCAAATGTAATACAGCAAAGTAATGAGAGGTGACTGTCACTCACTGCATTTTTATGACATGATAAAATGACTTGTAAATACATTGTCTCTTTTGATTTATAAAAACCTTTTATTTTTTTCATTTTCCAATTAAGAAAATAAGCGATAACAGGTGCCTAACTGGTCAAAGATACATAAATAGTACAGTATCAAATAGACTTCAAATCCAAGCAATCTTTGTCTGTGTTTCCAACTCTCAACCTCTGCTTACCACCTTTCACCATTGCAATTAGATGGCTGAGGTGATTGAGATGATATTTTTATTAAATTAAATTAGATGAGCAGACTGATATGGAAATTCCTGCTTAGTTTTGACAATTCTTAGAAAAAGCACCTCTGATGGCAGAAATTTTTGCTGAGTATTCCTAGTTATTATGTGTGAAGGAGTAAGGGAATCAAATATACTGAAATCTATAAATGCTGTAATGTTTATTCAAATAAAGTAATAGCAAAATCTCTTAATTAAAACAGCACTATATATTTCCATCTAAAATTAGCTTAACAACTACTCTAGTATTAATCTTCAATTACCCTAGTTTAATAGATTATTTTCAGTGTCTGTCTCCCAGAGAGATTGTATATGTACTGCTACCATTTCTCCATATAAACATATATTTATGTTACATATGTATATATTATAATTTTATATTAGTATATTTGATATTGTCAATTACTGAATTATCCTGATATATAAGCATACATATGCAATAGCTAAAAATAACACCTAGATGGGTATTAAATATATATATATATATATTTCTCTATTATCATACTAAGGAATTCCAATAATTAGAGAGAGTAGACATCTGAACACAGCTAAGCAAAGTTGCAGAAATTATACTGACTTGTAGCTAAATAGCAAATTAAATCAAGGATCTATGGTATTAGATGAAGGTTTATTGTTAGATTTATCAGGTAATATTGGAAAAAGGAGGATTGAGTTAGTCTTGTAAAGGTTAAAGTTGGGACAGAAGGAATTAAATTGACAGCATTTCTATACAACATGCATTCAATAAATTTTGTTGATAAATACATATAAAGAATAGAAAAATAGAGAACTGGGCGAATGGAATAGAAAATATTGAATATTTTTATCTATATCATATTGCCAATTTTTAATTCAGGTAATGTACTTGATTGGAGTGCTGTTCTATGTAAAAATTTATGCTGTAATTTCTAACAGTAGTGGAAGAAATAAAAACATAATATTCTCTGTTACCTGTGAAAAGTTGAGGATATTTTGGTTTTGCTAATTTCATGCTTTGTTTTATATAAACGTTCAGACATTATAAATGGTACTAACCTTGAATGCTGCATTTTGCTTCTTTTACTTCATCTGAAAATGAAAAAGGAAAGAAAAATATTAAAGTTGGAGACAACTGAAGTGACAGACATACTAAAAAGGTGTATTTAAAAAATTAGTGGTTTCCCCATTTTATTTATGACAGAAAACATTTAACTGTGCAAGAGAACACATAACAAATCATGTCACTCCAGTAATGTGTCTTTGATATTTTGTTAGTATCCTTCTGGAAAATTTCTTGGTTGCATAGCAATAGTGAGAATGTTTAACAAAAATGATAAAACAAAATTATATAAAATGAAAAATCATCCAGACAATGCTTAGTCACCCCTTGTAAGAGTGCCATCATGATACAGTTTCTCCATAAATCTAGGCAATACTATTTTTGGAGGAGATTGCAATATACTCTCCTCCTGAATGCTGAACAGAACACAGGCTCCACATCTTTCTCTCTTCGCTCCCCTAGTAATCTGTTCTCCCTTATAGACCAAGTGATTATTGTGTTGTTTATAATAACTGTTCTACATTCCTTATGGAAATTTTAATTATGATGCTGAATATTCAAACTGCATGCCACTTTTCTCAGGGAAATTGTAATTATGATAATGTAGTATTTACCCAACCAATGTTTTCCAGTCATTGTTCTCTTTGAGGAATGTGAGGCGAGAGAAAAACATTGACATGCTAACATTCTTCTGGGATTTCAGGCAGAGAAGAATAGCTTTTATTTCCAATATGTCACTGTTAGGTTTACATGCAGCACACATGTATTTCCCAATTACATGTTTCTCATTTAACTCACACAACCACCCCATGAAATGAGTAGTATCCTTATGTTAAAAACAAAGGACTTGAGCCCTTGATCTAAAGGATTACAGAGTGTCTGACACATTGATATATATAGCATGACCTTACTAGTATAACATGACCTTACTGGTGTCCAAAATTAGCTTTTACATATATGTAATAAATAATTTGATGAAGTAGATATCAATACTTAAGTTTCTCCTAATAGATATAGAAGTGATTTCCATCCTCAAAATAAGAATATTTATACAGGAAGTGCTTATAGAATGCACATTCTGTAAATTTTTTTAAGTATACATATTAGAACTACAGACAACTAAATGTTCAAACTATAATTTTTCATGATGAAGATAGAAAGTGAAAAGGTCCAAGGTCAGTTAACTAGAGCCTCACTCAAGATAAGCAGCATGTGGTTTTGGCTGCAATTATGCAAGCTAAAGCATTTTTCAGTAATAAACACAGATTGTACCTACTATGCACAAATCCTTGATGAACAGTTTAAATGTTATTGATTTTATTTTACTTCAGTAAATTATGCTCACCAGATTTATTTGCTCAAATTTCCCAATGTATCACATATTCTTTCATAACAGCATATTGACAAAGTTTGGTTTTTTTTTTTAAAAAAAAACATCATGAACAACAAGCTAAAGTAAGAATAAAAGGAAACTAAGAAGCTAGGAGAACACAAAATAAGAAATAAAATATACAATAATGAAATACACAGGTCTGTCAACCTTCATATGGTGGATGTGTTTAGTCCTGCCTCAACTTGATATGCAGACAATATGATTCCCTGTAAAAGTCCTTGCCCTCTCT
This sequence comes from Sigmodon hispidus, assembly GCA_004025045.1. Lineage (NCBI taxonomy): Eukaryota > Metazoa > Chordata > Mammalia > Rodentia > Cricetidae > Sigmodon > Sigmodon hispidus. Next base: position 29,892 of record PVIH01013629.1, on the reverse strand, counting down.
GAGAAGTGAATGAGGGGTAGGGTGGGGAGAAGCCAGAGGCTAGTAGCTGGAGAAGAGAAAGGGAGAACAGTGGTTGGTATGTAAAATACAAAAAAAAAAAAACCCTTTTAAATAAAAAAGAATGAAATACATAAATTAGTCTGTTTTCAGAATTTATTCTTGCTGTAGTACATCATGCACAGTTTTAGAACTTCTAAGATTATTCATTATCTCAGCTTTATTATATTTCAAATATCTTTTCAAGAAGTTCCATCTGTCTCCATATCATTTATTTTTCACCTTTTGACACATCTTCTCCATCCCTCAGTGGCTCTCACATGTCCCATGTGGACCATTTAATAATTTGACCCTGATTTCTCACATATGAGAAAGTAGATGAGTGATCTAATTTGACAGCCACAGGAAACAGTATTGCTCCCTAATTTTAGTATGATCCTTCAGAGCCATCAACCAGCTATTTATATGATTATTTCATTCACATTCAACTGAAAAAGAGAAGTAACTACATTAGTCTAGACCCAAAACAAATTCCCTAAGACAGCTAGTGAATCAATTTCAGAAAAGGTCTTGAACTCCCTGTGTTAGCCAAGGCGAATAATCTCCCAGTATCAGCCACTATAGAGAAGTGATGGCTGGTATGTGCTACAATGCCTAGTTGGAATTTATCCTTGCTTAGCGCTATAATCTACAAAATTATGAAATCAATCCACAAAGATGCATAATGTCACTGAAAGCTTATTGGAATTTTTAAACTGATGTACATCAGTAGCTACATAATCATGTATCCAGCTCAGTATATATGGCATTAACCAGGATATTCTCTCCTGATAAACTAATGAGATAGCCTTCTAAAGGTGTGATCCAGGGTAGAAATATGACAAAATATTGAAGCATTTGCCTGTATATGAGAGATCCAAGGTTCAATCTCTGCCTCTCACAAACAATGGCACAAATAAGGTGATTCACAATAGTGAAGTACTATCCTAAGCAATTAAAGTCAAAGACTCCCCACACTCCCCCCAATCTTCAAAGGATAAACTATGTGGATCTGGGAACAAAGAAATCTGAGTGGTCAACATAGCATTATTCCTGTTAGCTAAGCAAGAAATTTATTTCCTATTCCTACAAACTGGGCTCTGTTCCCCTACTTTTTCTTTGCAAAGGGTAAATACTTCCATGGTGTATATAATAAGAGGCTCATTAATCATTAAGATATGTCTTAATAGAGAATAACTCAAAGTAATCCCATTAAAATCAGGAACTACCCAAGGATGTCCTCTCTCCAATTATCTATTCAATATAGATATCGAAGCTTTAGCTAAAGTAATAAGAGAATGAAAGGAGATTAAGGGGATACAAATTGGAAAGAAAGAAGTGAAACTATCTCTATTTGTAGATGATATGATTGTATACATAAGTGACCCACAAAATTCTTCCAAGGAACTTCTATGGGTGATAAACACCTTCAGCAATGTAGCAGCATACAAGATTAACTCAAATCAGTAGTCCTCCTATACACTAAAGATAAAAGGGCTGAAAAAGAAATAAAGGAAACATCACCCTTTATAATAGCTGCAAATAGTATTAAATACCTTGGAGTAACTATAATCAAAGATGTAACAGATCTATTTGACAAAAATTTTAAAGCACTGAAGAAAGAAATTAAAGAGACTATCAGAAAATGGAAAGCTCTCCCATGTTCCTGGATAGGTAGGATCAACATAGTAAAAATGGCGATTCTACCAAAGGCAAACTACAGATTCAATGCACTGCCCATCAAAATCCCAAAACAATATTTTTCGGGCCTTTAAAGAACAATACTCAATTTCATTTGAAATAACAGGAAAGTCAGTATTGCCAAAACAATTTTGCTCAACAGAAGAACCTCAGGAGGCATCACCATTCCTGACTTCAAGTTATACTATAGAGCTACAGTAATAAAAACAGCCTGGTACTGGAATAAAAACAAACTTGTAGATCAATAGAATAGAATTGAGGACCCAGACATTAACCCAAAAACCTATTACACCTGATCTTCGACAAAGAGGCCCAAAATATTCAATGGAAAAAAGATAGTATATTTAACAAATGGTGTTGGCATAGCTGGATGGTAGTGTGTAGAAAAATGCAAATAGGTCCGAGCCTGTTACCCTGCACAAAACTCACATCTAAGTGCATCAAGGACCTCAACATAAACCCAGACACTTTAAACTTGATAGAAAAGAAAGTGGAAAATACACTTCTATGAACTGACACAGGTGTTCACTTCCTAAATATAACACCAGTGGCACAGACACTAAAATTAACAATAAATAAGTGGGATCACCTGAAGCTGAGAAGCTTCTGTAAAGCCAAGGACACTCTCAACAGGACAAAACAACAGCCTACAGAATGGGAAAAGATTTTCACCAACCCTACAAGTGATAGAGGATTAATCTCTAAGATACATAAAGAACTCAAGAATCTAGAGCCCAAAACCTTGAATAACCCAATCAAAACATGGGGTTCAGAACTAAAAAGGGAATTTTCAGCAGAAGAATTATGAATGGCTGAAAGGCACTTGAAAAAGTGCTCATCATCTTTAGCCATCAGAGAAATGCAAATCAAAACAAATTTGAGATACCACCTGAAAACTGTCAGATTGGCTAAGATAAAAGACACAGATGACAGCCTATGCTGGAGAGGATGGGGAATAAGGGGAACACTCCTCCATTGGGGGTGGGAGTGTAAGCTTGTTCCTACACTCTGGAATGCAGTATGGATACTGAGAATCCTTCTCCCCATGGATCCAAGAATACCACTTCTGGGTGTATACTCAAAAGACACACAGTCACACTCCAATGGTATTAGCTCAAATATGTTCATTGGAGCATCATTTGTGATAGCAAGAAACTGGATACAACCTAGATGCCCTTCAACTGAAGAATAGATTAGCAAATTGTGGTATATCTACACAATGGAGTACTACTCAGCAGTAAGAAAAAATGATATCCTAAAATTTGCAGGCAAATGGATAGATTTGGGAATATCCTCCTGAGCGAGGTATCACAAACCCAGAAAGATAAGTATGGGATGTACTCACTCATTAGTGGACTCTAAAAAAAACAATACAAAACAAACAAACAAACAAAAATAACAAAAACAAAAGCAAAGAATGCCTAAGCTGCAAACCATAACCACTGAACAGCTTGAGATCAGAAACACCGTGGACTGACACCTTGGATCCCACTCCCCCTAGAGGAACACCTGACTCAGTCTTGATGCTGTGGGGAGAAAACTTGGTTTGCCAGGAGTGGAGGCTTAACTAAGCAATAATGGGACCTTGGGACCTTGGAATTGCCTGTCCTTGGGGGTTGGGGGTGTGGGGGAGGAGATATGGAGAAGAAAGAATGATCTGATGTGGTGAGAGGGGGAAGGGACCTTGATTAAGGATGTACAGGGATAGAATATGCGACTTCTTTATTCATAATAATAAAAAAAGAAAAAAAAAAAGATATGTAACGACTGCTTTAGTAATACAAACAGAACCTGAATTTGATTGTGAATTATGCATGTATAGCTCATTTGTGAGACAATACTTTATACCATTAGTAGAGCAAGGAATGAATAAAATAGGATTTGGGTACAACAAAACAACTGAAAAAGAAAAAAGAAAAAGAAAACAACAACTATTAGAATAGCCATGGCAAAGAGCTAGAAGCAGCAGGAGTAGCTGCAAAACTATGTGGGGGGACAAAAATGGGGTTATATTCACCTAGATATGTCACCTCTATTTTTTAATTTTTCTCTGGTTATTTTTTTATAGGACATAGCAAAGTGCAGTTGCTTGTGAAATTAATAATGAGAAGAGTTCCATAATTTTACCTGATGTCACTTCACAAACTGAGCCACTGTAATCAGTGAATATGCTCACTGTACACAATAAATTCTATCATAAACAGTAGAAGGCAAAAGAATATCAGGCAATGACCAGTTGCAGGTTTGAGACTATCCCAAAGATGCAAACTGCTTCCTAGGAATCTTCCTCATTGGTCTGTACAAGATGGGATTCCAGCACAAGGGAATCCTTATCCCCATCCCTACCCACACCTATCTTCAAAAGGCAACCACTTGTAAATGAAAAATTAGTTTTCCCTGGCAAATATTATTTTAGAGCAGTAGATGGCCAACACAAAACAAACTCAGTGGCATTTTTGAAGGCTCTTTGTCTCATAACGTTTTACCAGGGAATTGCTTTGATGTTGTTTAATCTTTGCATATCTATTACAGCTTTCAGTTTTGTGTTTTTATGAGATTCCTCGGTGTGTGTAAATGCATGTTTCTTAGTTTTCTAAGAAAGTTGTGTCTGCACATGTGGAGACTGTGTAAAGAGGACCTCAGAAGAGCTTGAGAAGAGACATAATCAGAATATATTGTACAAAAAATTTATTTTCAATAGAAGAAAAATAAGAATATAAAAAAGAAAAAAGAGAAGAAGATATTATTCCTTATGTTGGTGTCCTCAGGAAAAGTGGCCCTCAAGAAAGGTGACCTTCCTTTTGGTATTAGGTATTGTCAGATGCTACACATAGGCACAACACCTACAGATGCTCCTACATGGTATTTTGCTCTTCCTTGAGACCAGGACTCATGTTCTCAGCTGCCTGAGGGATTGACTAATGGATGCTCAATTCTGATTTTTTTCTCCCAGACTGTTATTCCCTTTGCCAGAAGAATGGTTTATCTCCCCCTAAAGACTGCTTCCATCCAAATATTCCTCCTTTGTTTGGCTTGGGACACGTACAAGTACACAGACCCTGAGTGCATAGCACAGTAAATCATCTGCAATATTATTTAAACTTCAGAGATTGTGAGAGAAATTTATCTAAATCAAGATGACACACTTTAGGAGACATAGTCTAAGAGGGGAATATGACTGTGTGTGGTTCCAAAGAACATATACTTCCAATTATAACACCCCATTTTTTTTTACAGAAGTTTAACTTCCTTTGAAATGATTTAACTAGTTCACAACCTATGCAGTAGAAATAGATAATGATGACATACTTAAGACTGTAAATAAAAATGTATGATTCAATGCTGCATATTATAGCAAGTATGCTATTAGAATATCAGTCTAATTTATATCTATTAAATAATAGGCATTTACTGAGATTAATTAGTAAATATGTATCTATACTAATTTATAATAGCTTATTAAAACATATGTATAAATAAATTTACATATATAAGAATGTATGTATGATATATATCTTATAAAATGTATCTCAAGACTAATGGCAAGATGATTATGATCAAAATTCCTAATTATGCTAGCTTATTTTAAAAAGCTATATGATGACTTTTACTAGCATAATTTTCTGGTGCAAAAAGATTCAAGACTTATATGTTTCAGAAACCTAACAGATTAGTTATGGGACAAAGGCTTACATTTTATGCTATAAATATAAAAATTTTATCAGGCATGAAATTTAGTCAGAACAGTTTATAGCCCAGTAAAACATTACTTGAGGCAGCCTTTACAGTGAGATCACAGAGGTAGCCTAATTCTAATGCACTTATCAGAAAGTGTATAGAATTTTATACTGCTGAACAATACTTCACTTAGTTCTTAAGCTCTCCATTCCTTTATTTTAATCAATCAATTCTAATTCCAGATAATATCTGCAAACAAATGAAACACAATCCACCTGAAAAGCTAACTTAGTAAAGTTCACAATAATACCAAAGATGGCAGACAAATTTGTAACAAGACCAGACAAGGCATGCAAGTTGTCTTGGAACATATGAAGAAGTATAATAGCATTTTATGTAGAGAGTTTTGAAGTGATATAAGGAAGAATGCTGTTTAAAATCTGCTTCAGGATGTCTGGAGCTTTCCAGAATTACGCCTTCCTTAAAACAGGGTTTGGAAAACTACAAGCAGAGTCCTAGCATATGTTCTGTTTACATGTTGTTTCTCTGGTTTCCTGCTACAGCAGTACAATTGAAACTGTCTCCACATCCTATAGAGAAACTAGAGTTACAATCTGACTATGGTAGAAATTAGTTGACCCTAGTTTTAGGAGATTTCCAATCTAGTTACACATCTACCACTCATTCAATTATTCATTCATCATTCACCAAACATATATGGAGCATATATCATGTCTAGTATGTGGCAGAGGATGAAAGTACGGAAAGAGATACAACATAGTTGATGACTTTGGCTTGGTACAGGTTCTCTATCAATGTTAATAGAGTGGTGACTAATGGAGTATTTCTGAAGATACAAAAATCATGCATTAAGTAATTGGACTCAATGGCTTCAGAAGGATCTTTAATGTATAAGATGCTTACAGAAGGAAGCTTCTTGTAGAAGAGGGTCTTAAAAAAACCTTCAATTAGAACAAATTTAGAAACATACTCTAAAGGATACTAATATTGGAAAGAAGTCATTGTGAGTGAGTAGAGGATGAAGAACAATCAAGTTGCATAAACAAGAGAAGATATGAAGGAAGAAGAGATTCATCTGGAAAGATGAGAAGAGACATATCATTCCATGAAAAACCCATTATAATATTTTTCAGGTTATTTTATAGTCAAGAGGAAGTTGAAAGCACTTTTAAAAAATATACTAAATGTTAAAATTTTGTTAAGAAGTGATTCCAGAAACAAAGTGATGTTTTAGAAATATTAATAACTATGCTAGTGTGTAGCATAGATTTCTCTCAGAAGACACAGTCTTTTTCTGGCTCCCAGGGGTGACAATATGGCCATACAGGAGATGATATGTGAACATGGATGCTACCTCTCATATTGAAAAGCCAAATGCAGTCTTTTGTCAAAATACTTATTTCCTGAGGAGTATCTATTTCCCCACAGAAATCTTTGAGTCTTTAACACCTTCTTTTTCTGTTAGTACAACTACACTTTATATGTAACATGTCAGATTGGGGCATTACAGTATGATGAGGGAAGTCTCTAATTTAGGGAGACCTGGGTACATTAAAGAAACTCTATTTCTTAATCAAGAAAACATGAGTTTGAAAGATTCCCATTTCATAGATAAGGAAATTGAGACTCAAATGATTACCTACCTTAAAGTTTATTTTTAGAATTAGTTAGATTCTATTTCACAGTTCATAGTTTTTGATTAGTTAGCTATTTCTACCTAATAAATTTATCAACAGTTATAATTAAATTATAGAAGCATTATCAAAATATCTCAGACATCTAAATTTCATTTTTGAAGATACTTCACATGGAAGCATTCATGGAAAACATTTATTAAATATGCTTTGCAAAAGAATTACATTGATAATTATTATCATTAAATTAGATTATCTAAACAAGTGCAACACATTGTGGGCTATTAATTGGCACTCATTAATTGTTAAAAGGACAGAAATAATATACACAGAATGATTTGAACACTAATGAAACGTACTTCACGTTTCCTATTTGAATGAAAGCAATAATTACAGCAAGTACTTGAATCTCCATGGGCATTCATTCACATGTTATATACAGGTTTCAATACTTAACTGCATCTTAAGTGATAGTGTTATGTTATGATAGGAGAGTGTCTACACCTGGCAGTAATGGTTCCATGCAGCCAGGTGGCATGGTCATCGGCATCGATGTGGGAGCCATGAAAAGAAATACTCAGGCTATGTTCATGTTATTCTAAATTATTAGAATAAAGGGGAGTAGGAAAGAGATAGAGGGGGAAAGGTAGATAGAGGAAGGAAGGTGAAGGGGGAGGGACCTGCGACCTCTGGCAAGAGAGGGGAAAAAGAAGAATTAAGAAGAGCAAAGGGGAGAAGTCTTCTTAAGTACTGTTTGACGTCAGGAACTGGGCGAGACTGTTATTGCATATTGCCCAGGACTCCAGAAGTAGATCAGAACAATAAAAGTATAATTTAGTCCTGTAAACCATGTGGCACATGTAAGATGATGCAGCAAAACCTGGTAGATAGTAACACATGCTTTGACTTTAGATAGCTCAACAAAACTCTTCAAATTGCTATAAAATATTTAAGAAGTTATGTGAATTCTGTGCCTCAGTTTCTTAATCCATAAAATTGACAAAGCAAAGGATGAGCTTTATCTACTGGACTACAGCAAAGCACCTAATAAAACACTCTAGCTGGTACATGAGTACCATCAATACTGTTACTGTTTTTCACACTTGATATGGATTTATAACACACCTTGCAATTTGGAGCCAAAGGATGGTAGTGATGAAATCATCTCTCCATTCCATGATAAGGCTAGCACTTCTCATTTCCAACCCATACCCAGGTGCTCTGGCCCTAAATCCTGACATAAAATTCTTTCATTTGTTCCTTGCTTAACACAGAGATTGTCCAGTTTAGCATATGCTCACAGCCCTTTGTGAGTGGCTTCTGCTGGAATCTAGCTAGCACTGTCCTCACTTCTATTGAAGAACAATGCACCTCCAACCTCTTCTGTACACAAGGTACTACATTTCTGCATCTTATTTTCTACACCACTCTTCTACCAAGATGTTTTATTTTGTTATTATTCTGCACAGAAGACTTAGAAAAGGGAATCTGGGGGTTTGGTGAAAGGAAGTCACTTATCTAAGGATGACCTACTTATTTAAGGATGTAGAACCTGAAGAAGTCCAGGGGATTCTAGAGTAAGAAGTCACTGTTTATGTTAGAGTAAGCATTCCATACACAGAAATTCTCACTTCATGAAACCATAAATATATATGACTATGAAGGTGCTTGTTACCTCCATGCCTCAACTATGAAATGAATATTGAATGTAGATTTGTGTTAATAGTATTTCATAATGTAATTCTCTGTAAGAACATCTGTACAACATATCAGATAATCCCAGTGGTCCTTGGAGTGAAGGAGAAAGTCAAGCAGATAGAACTGTAGAAAATTAATTATACAGACACTTTAATGTAAGGGAGCTGTGTGCTGGAAAGTACATCAGTTTGCATACACATTCCCCCTGACCATCAGTGTTTTAGGTTTGTTTAGCAATCTCAGGTTTAAACAGAATTTAGGGCAGAGCAACATGTAAATTTATGCAGATTAAAAAATAAAGTTAAAAAATGTGAGGCACTTATTACAGTAATAAAAAAATTGTGCTTCATTTCATATTCTATTTTAGAGAATATTATATAAACAGATATATATTTATTAATATTTTTTTCACTTTAACTTCTGTTTATTTCTGTCAAATACATGGCAGTTTCACTCTTTTGAGTGATTCTTAAAAGTCTTTGTATTTTAATGGATGTATTGGTCAAGCTTCATAAACACTTGGAATTCCACTTCTTTCCCATATTAATTTAAGTATTTATTTAAAAGAATTAAAATGTACCAGCTAAAGGCAATGAAAGTTATAATTACTAATTATAAAAGAGGTAAGTACAAAATTATGAATAACTATGCTCTAGTTTATATAACAGATAACATATATAAGAACTGATGAATGAACAGTGGAAGCTGGGCTTGAGAAAGGCTTTACAGAAGTTTAAAATATAAATCAGGAGCTCACTGGAAGAACCCTGAAGGGAAACCATTAGGACTACCAACATGGCACCTAAACGTCATAAAAGGAAAGTAATGGAAAATACATCAGTATTCAGAGATGAATATCACACTGCATGTAACTGGTATATTGAGGGTTGAAGCTCACTGCTTACAACTTTTCTATCTTCAATTTTGACACAGGAATGGTCACTAAATTCATAGCTCACTCATTGGCCAGACTGACTGGCCAATAACTAAAGGGGTCTGTCTTTTTCTACCCCTTCTCCCACTCCAGGACAGGATATGCAGAAGTGTACTACAATGGATGGGGTTTCTTTGGTACTGGAATTCTTTTTATATTATTATAATGAATAAAGTCATATTTTTTATCCATGTGTCCCCATGTTCAGATTCTCTTTCCCTTCATGCCCCTCTCTCTTCTCTCCATCACTTTATCTCCTCCCTAGCAAGGGCAGGAGGTCCCAAGGTCCCAAGGTGGCTTAGTTCAGCATCCATTCCAGGCAGATATGCTTTCCTCACCTAAACATCAAAACTGGGTCAGGTGTTCTTTTAATTGTAATAGTTACTATACTATTGACCCCTATTTTACTTAATTTTAAAAGATTTGAAAATGGTGATTGTTTGTTTAGAGACCACTAATGAGTGAGTACATCCCCTGCTTATCTTTCTGAGTTTGTGATACCTCGCTCAGGAGAACATTCTCCAAGTCTGTCCATTTGCCTGCAAATTTAAGGATATCATTTTTTCTTGCTGCTGAGTAGTACTCCATTGTGTAGATGTACCACAGTTTGCTAATCCATTCTTCAGTTAAGGGACATCTAGGTTGATTCCAGGTTCTTGGTATTACAAATAATGCTGCCATGAACATAGCTGAGCTAATACCTTTGGAGTGTGAATGTGCCTCTTTAGGGTACACACCCAGAAGGGGTATTGCTGGGTCCTTGGGGAGATTAATTCCAAATTTTCTGAGAAACCGCCATATTGCATTCCAAAGTGGCTGAACAAGCTTACAATCCCACCAACAATGGAGGAGTACTCCCCATGCTCCCCATCCTCTCCAACAAAGGATGTCATCTGTGCCTTTTATCTTAGCCAATCTAACAGGTGTTAGGTGGTATCTCAAAGTTGTTTTGATTTGCATTGTTTCACTTCTTCTTTTCCAATTTGTATCCACTTAATCTCTTTTAGTTCTCTTTTTGCTTTAGCTAAGACTTCGAGAACTATATTGAATAGATAACGGGAGAGAGGACATCCTTGTCTAGTTCCTGATTTTAGTGGGATTGCTTTGAGCTTTGCTCCATTAAGTTTGATACTGGCTGTTGGCTTCTTGTAAATTGCCTTTATTGTATTTAGGTATTCTTCCTGTAATCCTGATTAAAGCCCCTCCAAGGCTTTAATCATAAAGGAGTGTTAGATTTTGTCAAAGGCTTTTTCCGCATCTAAGGATTTGATCATGTGGTTTTTTTTTCCTTTAGTTTGTTTATATGATGGATAACATTTATAGTTTTTTGTATGTTAAACCAGCCCTGCATTTCTGGGATGAAGCCTACTTGGTCATGGTGGATGATATTTTTTATACATTGTTGTATACTGTTTGCCAAATTTTGTTGAGATTTTTCGCATAAATATTCATGTGAGAAAATGGTCTGTAATTCTCCTTCTTTGTTGTGTCTTTGAGTGGCTTGATTATTAGGGTAATTGTGACCTCGTAAAAGGAATTTGGCACTATTCCTTCAGTTTCTACTGTGTGAAATAGTTTGAGGAGTAAAGATAGTAATTCTTTGAATGTCTGGTAGAATTTAGCACTGAAACCGTCTGGACCAGAGCTTTTATTTTTGGGGAGGTTTTTAATGAGAGCTTCAATTTCCTTAAGGGTTATAGGCCTGTTTAGGTAATTAATTTGATCATCATTTAATTTTGGTACGTGGTACCTGTCCAGAAAGCTGTCAATTTCATCATGTAGGTTTTCCATTTTTGTGGAATACAGATTTTCAAAATATGATCTGATAATTCTCTGTATTTCCTGGGGGTCTGTTGTTATGTCCCCCTTTTCATTTCTGATGTTGTTGATTTGAACACTCTCTCTCTGTTTTTTGATTAGTTTGGCTAAGGGCTTATCTATCTTGTTAACTTTCTCAAAGAACCAACTCTTAGATTCATTGATTCTTTGTGTTATTCTTTTTGTTTCAATTGTATTGATTTCAGCTCTAAGTTTGATTATTTCCTACCATCTACTCCTTCTAGGAGAGTGCGCTTCTAATTGTTCTAAGGCTTTCAGCTGAGCTGTTAGGTCTCTAGTGTGGGATTTCTCTAGGTTTTTCATGGAGGCATCTAGCGCTATGAATTTTCATCTTAAGACTGCTTTCATTGTGTCCCACAAGTTTGGATACCTTGTGGATTCATTTTCATTAAATTCTAGGAAGACTTTGATTTCTTTCTTAATTTCTTCCTTGACCCAAAGATGGCTCAGCTGAGTCAAGTTTAGTTTCCATGAGTTGGTAAGCTTTCTTTGATTTTTGATGTTGTTGATCTCTAACTTTAGGCCCTGGTTGTCTGATATGTTACAAGGGATTATTTCCATCTTTTTGTATCTGTTTATATTTGTTTTATTATCAATTATGTGGTCAATTTTGGAGAAAGGTCCATGAGGAGCTGAGAATATACATATTTCTTTGTGTTTGAGTGGAAGCTTTTGTAGATATCTATTAAATCCATTTGCATCATAACCTCTTTTAGACTCCTTATTTCTCTTTTTAGTCTCTGTCTGGTTGACCTATCCAGGGTTGAAAGTGCGGTATTGAAGTCTCCCACTAATAGGGTGTAAGAATTGATGTGGAATTCGAGCTTTAGCAGTGTTTCTTTTACATATGTAGGTGCCCCTATATTAGGGGCATAAATATTTAAGACTGAAATCTCCTCTTGACCAATTTTTCCTGTGTTGAATAAGTAGTGACCATCTTGGTCCCTTTTAATTGCTTTTAGCTTAAAGTCTACTTTGTTAGATATTAGGATTGCAACCCCCGCTGGTTTCTTAGGACCATTTGACTGGAAAATCTTTTCCCAACCGTTTATTCTAAGCCTGTGTCTGTCTTTGTGATTTAGTTGTGTTTCTTGTAGGCAACAGAAGCATGGCTACTGTTGTTGTATCCATCTGGTTAGTGTGTGACGTTTTATAGGAGAGTTGAGTCCATTGATATTAAGGGATATTAGTGACCACTGATTGATATTTCCTGCCATTTTTGGGGGTAACTTGTTTGCATTTCCTCTCTGGAGTATTCTTCTGTGGAATTATTGATTGTTTGTGTTTTCATGGGTGTATCTGGGGTCTTTAGATAGGAGTTTTCCCTCTAATACTTTCTGTAATGCTGGATTGGTAGACAGATATTGATTCAGTCTGACTTTGTCACGAAACATCTTGTTTACTCCATCTATGGTGATTGATAATTTTGCACGGTATAGTATTCTAGTTTGCCAGCAATGCTCTTTTAGTGTCTGTATAACTTCTGACCAAGCCCTTCTAGCTTTCATCGTTTCCATTGAATAGTCAGGTGTTATTCTGATGGGTCTGCCTTTATATGTAAGTTGGTTCATTTCTTTTGCAGCTCTTAAAATTTTTTCTTTGTTCTGTATGTTTTGTGGCTTGATTATAATGTGGCATGCTGACTTTTTTGGGGGGTCATATCTATTTGGTGTTCTGTAAGCTTCTTATATCTTTATAGGCATTTCCTTCTTTAGGTTAGGGAAATTTTCTTCTATAATTTTATTGAAAACATTATCTGTGCCTTTGAGCTGGTATTCTTCTCCTTCTTCTATTCCTATTAATCTCAAATTAGGTCTTTTCATGGTGTCCCAGATTTCCTGAACATTTTGAGTTATGGCTTTTTTAGTTAGAGTATTTTCTTTGACTGATATATCTATTTGAGCTACTGAGTCTTCCACTTCAGAGATTCTATCTTCCATCTCTTGAACTTTGTTTGTTATGCTTGTATCTGTGTTTCCAGCTTTTTTCTTCAGGTTGTCTATTTCCATCTTTGCCTCATTTTGTGCATTTTTTATTGCTTCTATTTCAGCTTTTATTTCATGGCATGTTTCTTTCATATATTTGTTCATCTCTTCCAATTTTTTGTTTGTATTTTCTTCTATTTCTGTAAGGCTATTTTTCATATCTTCTTTGTGAGCTTTGATGATCATCATCAAGGAACTTTTGTTGTTGCTTCCTTCTGTTTCCTCTTTATTGGTCATTTCAGGTCTTTTATTTGTAGGATCGTCACTTTCTTCTGGAGTTACCTTGTTGTTGTTTATATTATTATGTAAATTTTTGCACTGGTATTTGATCATGACTTTAGGGGTTCACTATTAGGTGGCTCTTGATCAGTTGTGGCACTCGGGCTTGTGTGCCTCCTGTCACCTCTGAGGAAATGGTCTGCTCAATCTCTACCTCTGCTCTGGGCAGGGGACTGAATTTCCAGTCTTCATTCTTTCTCTGTTTCACCAATTGGAGGCGGGGTGGCAGCTGTGCAAATTCCCTCAGCAGCAGCTGTGGGGACCATGGCAGTCAGAGTTTATCTCCATCTGCTGCAGAGTGGGTGGGTACAAGATCTGCAGACAGCACCCAGTCCTAGAAAGGGAACTGGAACTTTTTCAGGGAGGGATACAGGGTCTCAGGCTTGCTGACCACTCCTAACCTCTGATCGTGTTCTGAGTCTGTCCTTCAGGGTCCCCAGTCCTTATGTGTTTGCTCAGTTGGAGGTGAGTAGCCCTGTAAATTTCCTCAGCAGCAGCTGGGGGGACCGTGGTAGTCAGAGTTATCTCTGTCCGCTACACTGTGTATGGGTACACGTTCTGAAGATAGCACCCGGTCCCAGAACCAGAACCAGAACTGATGGAAGCTCAACTCTCCCTGGCAAGGATACAGGTGCTCAGGCCTCCTTACCCCTCCTTACCTCTGGGTAGGATCTGAATCTGTCCTTCAGGGTCCCTAGTCCTTATCTGTTTGCTCAGTTTGAGGTGGGTAGCAGTGAAAATTTCTTCAGCAGCAGTTTGGGGGACTGTGGCAGTCAGAGTTTAATCTTCGTCTGTTCTCAGCCTTTTTAAAAACAAGATTTAACAAGATATAATACTGCCTTTAAATATTATAGCTTTTAATCTCAACATTCCTATGATTTACTTCTTTTATAATTTAAATCCTTTATTAACTGGTTCTAGTGTGAGCATCAGGTAGTTGTAACGGTTTTCACTATGGAGATAAACATTATGCCCTTACATTCATACAATCATCTGAACATCACATTCTTGGTCTTAAGTCTTTTGATTCTCTGAAAAGAGCCCTCTACTCTCTCCTTGAATGCCATAATGCTGCTTCACTGTGTAATGTTGGACTAATTCTTGTTTCTTTCATGTGATGTGGTTCTCTGTATTCATTCTCTTTTCCTTCAATTAATACTTCTGCACTGTCTATAGCACTCCAGGCCCCTCAAGATGGGTAAGGTTCCCTATTAGATTACATCTCACTTACTCATTTTTTTTTAAGTTTCAAAGGATGTTGTTAAAAGAAGTCTTTCTTGATTTTCATTTTTTGTTTTTAAATACTGTGAGAGAAAAGTCTTGTATACTGTCAATATTGGTTCCTTATGTTGGTTTAATAAAATGCTAATTGGTCAGAAAGTAGACAGGAAGTGTTGGCAGGGCAATCAGACTAGGAGAATTCTGGGAAGAGAAATAACAGAATGGCAGATGCCAGAAGATGCAAAGGAAGCAAGACAAAAATGCTGCAATGAGAAATGTTACCAAGCCACATGGCTAAACATATACAGAAATACTGCTTAACTTAAAGTGTAATAGTTAGCAAGTAATAAGCCTGAGCCATAGAACAAACAGCTTGTAATCAGTATAAGCCTCTGTATGGCTGCTGGCCTAGCTGAACAGGACACAGGGAGCTCGGACAAATTACTGTTTACCAGGGCACTACTATGCTATGACAGGCTATTTTTTTCTCAAATGACTTAAAATTCACTTGGCTTGTCCATAATACATCTAGTCTTCTCACACTTGCTGAAATGTGAATTCACTTTCAGGTGAAATTTGCATAGGGAAAAAATCACAAACAGAGGGGCCAGGGAAGACTGCCTTGAGCATCTTCATGCCTCTACTCTGAATTAAGAAGTATAGAGAAGGCAAAATACTGTTAGTTTTCACAATGATTTTTTTTTCTTCTTCTAGGCAAACAAAATTAGTCTTTGGGTCAGAAAGAAGCTATTCATAGCTTAGGGAAAACTATGAAGCAGAAGGAAATTGAGTGAACAAAAGATAAATATTCAAAGTATATTCTTGCCCTGGAAGTCTCAAATATACTACATTCTTTATGAATTCTGCTTCTTTTCATAAAAAACTAGATAAAATCAATCATAGGCAAGTATCAGCACATGTGCTTCATTAACATATCCTTCTTGTTATATGTAACAACTCTTATCTACAGACTCACAAGAGAAAAAGAAACTAGACCCAGGAAGAAAAATAGGGACAGCAGTTTAGATTTGTTAAGGGGAAAGTATATATCCCTGGAACCTGTGCAGACTTTATTTTTAGTCAAAAAACCCCCCATAATTCAATGTATATATTTTTACAGAGCATCATCAATAAAATAATATAGTTCTGGGACATCTGAGATCTTCAACATAACAGCAACTGATGATTGTACTTGTGAGGAATATCAACAAGCAGCAATCTCTGTCTTCTTTTCATTCTATTCAGTTCTTTTCTTTCTTCTTCCCTCCTTGCCAAATTCTAGATTTTAATATTTGAAACCTTGTAACATGCATGCAACTGACTTAAATCCTTCAACTTACTGAGGGTCACCTTGTATCCCACTCCCTTTAGAGGAGCACCTGACCCAGTCTTGATGTTGGGGTGAGGAATGTGGATCTGCCAGGAGTGGATGCAGAACTAAGACACATTGGGACCTTGACACCTCCTGCCCTTTCTGGGGAGGAGATAAAGAGATGTGGAGAACAGAGAGTGATTGGAAGGGGTGCAAGGGGGAAGGGAGCTTGAGCAAAGATATACATAGATAGAAATATGACTTTATTCATAATAAAAAAAACTGGGAGGAATCTGATAAATGTACCATCCAATGATTCATCCTAAAGACAAAAGATATATTTTTGGTTCATGATATTTTCAGAAGAGATGACTACATAGTACAAAAATTATTGCAGTAAAGTCTTCATCTAAGGAAAAGCAAAACATTTTAGTAGCCCTTGGGAACATAGATAGTCACATCAATCAGCCATGCTATATCTTGTACTATATAAGAATTTCTTTCATGATTGTTTTTAAATTTGAGTATCTGTATTTTTAGAACAATTCTTGCTTCCTGGATGTATTAGTGCCTTCCTGTAGTATAAGCTCTCTGCTGGTTTTGGAAGACAAATTGCTAGTTACAACCCAGTCTGCCTTAAATTGGAGACCCTGTCTCAATAAAACATGACAAAATAAAATACCCAAAGAGGAACAAACCAAACAACAAAAACCATCTGTAAAACAGTAAGGATTTCTTAGAATAATTAATATACATGATTATGTAAAAATCTCATAAACAAAATAATTGCCTTGATTCACACATGGAAAGATGTCTATTGCACAAGTATTGAACCTGCTTAATATATAAAACTCTCAAATTTGTTCTTGTATATACATGGTAATAATATCTGAAAACATTGTGGAGAGAATAAGAAATTAAACTTAATGATCTCTCTATGCCACATATTTAATTTAAATTCTAGAATGTTCTTGTCACTATTAGTGTCCCATGATTCCATCTCTGGCCTCAGCCAGTCCTACTCCCCCTGAAGAGTAAACTGAAAATTTAAATATTTATTATTTTTTTATTTTTTTTATAATATTACTACTTTAATTATTTAGTTATATGTGATATCCTACTTGGCATGTTTTTAAAATATTTTTAAATAATATTTTTATTTGTTTATTGGGAATTTTATGAATCTATTTTTATTTAAAATATATCCCTTCTTTTCCTGTCTAACTCTCAGTTTCATGTTATAAGATGGAACTGCATTGTTTTTATAGCTCTGAACTGTCATTTCTATTGGCTGCACATTTTCACACTATGTGACTATTTCATGTTCTCCATGGTTCAGAAGTCCTGGAAAATGTAAACTTGACTTGTTTTGAAGTGTGGAAATAGGGATAGAATTACTGAATCATAGCTTATGCTTCCCTTTAAGTCCCTTTGACGATGGGAGTGTGCTTTTCAAATTTGTCTGAAAAACAGAACTTAATACTTTGTTCACATCTTGGGCAAAACGTGATATTTAAAGATTTTAAATTTTGTCAATCCTATATTTTACTATTGGTTTTAATGTAAATATTCTTGGCTAATGAGATTGCTGACACGTGAATTTTCTTTTTTTATTTTTATTTTCTTTATTATATGATTATTATTACTATTATTAACAAAGAAGTCACACTTTCTAAACTTGTATTTCCTTATTCAAGGTCCTTAACCCATCCCACCACATTAGGTCATTCTTTCTTCTCCACAAATCCCCATCCAATCAATAGGCAGGCAGCAGGCAGTCCCATGGTCCCACTGCCCCAATATTTCTTAGTTCAGTCTCCACTCCTGGCAGATCCAGTATTCTCCCCCCCCCCTCAAGAATGAGTCCAGTGTTACTCTAGGGGAGTGGGATCCAAGGTGTCAGTCCAGGGTGTTTCTGATCCCAAGCTGTTCAGTGGTTGTGGTTTGCAGCTTGGGCATGCTTTGCCTTTTCTTGTTTGTTTGTTTAGAGTCTGATAATGAGTGAGTCCATCCCCTGCTTATCTTTCTGAGTTTGTGATACTTCACTCAGTAGGATATTCTCCAAACCCATCCATTTGCCTGCAAATTTCAGGATATCATTTTTTTTCTTACTGCTGAGTAATACTCCATTGTGTAGATGTACCACAGTTTGTTAATCCATTCATCAGTTGAGGGACATCTAGGTTGTTTCCAGGTTCTTGCTATTACAAATAATGCTACTATGAACATAGTTGAGATAATGCCTTTGAAGTGTGACTGTGCTATTTTAGGGTAAACACCCAGAAGTGGTATTGCTTGGTCATTGGGGAGATTGATTCTCAGTTTTATGAGACTGGCATACTGCCTTCCAAAGTGGCTGAACAAGCTTACACTCCCACCAACAATGGAGGAATGTTCCCCTTGATCTGCATCCTCTCCAGCATGAGCTGTCCTCTGTGTCTTTTATTTTAGCCAATCTAACAAGTGTCAAGTGGTATCTCAAAATTGTTTTGATTTGCATTTCTCTGATGGCTAAAGATGATAAGCACTTTTTCAGGTGCCTTTCAGCCATTCATAATACTTCTACTGAGATTCCCTTTTTAGATCTGAGCCCCCTTTTTTTTTTGATTGGGTTATTCAAGGTTTTGGACTCTGGATTCTTGAGTTCTTTATAATTCTTAGTGATCAGTTTTTATCACTTGTAGGGTTGTTGAAAATCTTTTCTCATTCTGTAGGCTGTTGTTTTGTCGTATTGACAATGTCCTTGGCTTTACAGAAGCATCTTAGCTTCAGGAGATCTCACTTATTGTTTAGGTAACTAACCTGATCTTCATTTAATTTTGGTTGATGGTACCTGTCCAGAAAGCTGTCCATTTCTTCTAGGTTTTCCATTTTTGTGGAATACAGATTTTCAAAATATGATCTGATAATTCTCTGTGTTTCCTGGGGATCTGTTTTTATGTCCCCCTTTTCATTTCTGATTTTGTTGGTTTGAACACTCTCTCTCTGTTTTTTTGTTTAGTTTGGCTAAGGGCTTATCTATCTTATTGACTTTCTCAAAGAACCAACTCTTAGATTCATTGATTCTTTGTATTGTTCTTTATGTTTCAATTGTATTGATTTCAGCTCTAAATTTAATTATTTCCTCCTGTCTACTCTTTCTAGCTGAGTTTGCTTCTAATTTTTCTAAAGCTTTCAGCTGAGCTGTTAGGTCTCTAGTGTGAGATTTCTCAAGGTTTTTCATATAGGAGTTTAAATCATTGAAGAAAGAAATTGTAGAGGATATCAGAAAATGGAAAGCTCTCCCATGTTCCTGGATTGGTAGGATCAACATAGTAAAAATGGCAATTCTACCAAAGGCAATCTACAGCTTCAATGCACTGCCTATCAAAATCCCAACACAATATTTGTTGGACCTTGAAAGAACAATACTGAATTTCATTTGGAATAACAGGAAAGCCATGATTGCCACAACAATTTTACTCAACAAGAGATTTCTCTAGTTTTTTCATGTAGGCATCTAGCACTATGAATTTTCATCTTAAGACTGCTTTCATTGTGTTCCACAAGTTTGGATACCTTGTGGATTCATTTTCATTAAATTCTAGGAAGACTTTGATTCTTTTTTAATTTCTTCCTTAACCCAGAGATGGTTCAGCTGAGTGATGTTTAGTTTCCATAATTTGATAGGCTTTCTTTGATTTTTATGTTGTTGAACTCTAACTTTAGGCCCTGGTGGTCTGATATGTTACAAGGGATTTTTTTTTCATTTTTTTTTATCTATTGATATTTGCTTTATGACCAATTATGTCATCAATTTTGGAGAAAGTTCCATGAGGAGCTCAGAAATATGTATATTCCTTTGCATTTGGGTAGAAGTTTACATAGATATCTATTAAATCCATTTGCATCATAACCTTTTTTTAGACTTCTTATTTCTCTGTTGAGTCTCTGTCTGGTTGACCTATCCAAGGTTGAAAGTGGGGTATTGAAATCTCCCACTATTAGGGTATAAGAATTGATGTGGGATTTGATCTTCAGCAGTGTATCTTTTATATAGGTAGGTTGCCCGTATATTAGGGGCATAAATATTTAAGGACTGAAATTTTCTCTTGACCAATTTTTACTGTGATGAATAAGTAGTCACCATTTTCATCCGTTTTAATTGCTTTTAGCTTAAAGTTGATTTTGTTTGAAATTAGGATAACAACCCCCTCTTGTTTCTTAGGACCATTTGACTGGAAAATCTTTTCCCAAACCTTTACTCTAAGCCTGTGTCTGCCTTTCTGGTTTAGGTGTGTTTCTTTTAGGCACCTGAAGGATGGCTTCTGTTGTTCTATCCATCTTGTTAGTATGTGACATTTTATAGGAGAGTTGACTCCATTGATATTAAAGGATATTAGTGACCACTCTTTGATATTTCCTGTAATTTTGGGGGGGTAACTTGTTTGTATTTCCTTTCTCTGGAGTATTCTTCTGTGGAATTTTTGATTTTTTTTGTGCATCTGGGGTCCTTAGGTTGGAGTTTTCCCTATAATACTCTCTGTAGCGCTGGATTGGTAGATAGATATTGTTTCAGTCTGACTTTGTCATGAAATATCTTGTTTACTTCGTCTATGGTGATTGATAATTTTGCAGGGCATAGTATTCTAGTTTGGCAGCCATGCTCTTTTAGTGTCTGTATAACTTCTGACCAAGCCCTTCTATGTTTCATCGTTTCCATTGTATAGTCAAGTGTTATTCTGATGGGTCTGCCTTTATATGTAAGTTGGTTCATTTCTTTTGCAGCTCTTAAAATTTTTTCTTTGTTCTGTATGTTTTGTGGCTTGATTATAATGTGTAGAGCTGACTTCTTTGGGGGTCATATCTATTTGGTGTTCTGTAAGCTACTTGTATCTTTATAGGCATTTCCTTCTTCAGGTTAGGGAAATTTTCTTCTATAATTTTATTGAAAACATTATCTGTGCCTTTGAGCTGGTATTCTTCTCCATCTTCTATTCCTATTATTCTCAAGTTAGGTCTTTTCATGGTATACCAGATTTCCTGAACATTTTGAGTAATGGCTTTTTTGGTTTTAGTATTTTCTTTGACTGATATATATATTTGAGCTACTGAGTCTTCCACTTCAGAGATTCTATCTTCCATCTCTTGAACTCTGCAAGTTATGCTTCTATTTGTGGTTCCAGCTTTTTTCTTCAGATTTTCTATTTCCATCTTTGCCTCATTTTGTGCCTTTTTTATTGCTTCTATTTCAGGTTTTAGTTCCTGGCATGTTTCTTTCACAGATTTGTTCATCTCTTCCAATTTTTTGTTTGTTTTTTTCTTCTATTTCTTTAAGGCATTTTTTCATATCTTCTTTGAGAGCTTCAATGATTATCATAAAGGATTTTTTTGGTGTTACTTCCTCCTGTTTCCTCTTTATTGCTCAGTTCAGGTCTTATAGTTGTAGGACCGCCACTTTCTTCTGGAGTTGTCTTGTTGTTCTTTACCTTATTCTATATATTTTTGAACTGGCGTCTGACCTTGGCTTCAGTGGTTCACGATTAGGTGTCTCCTAGTCAGTTTTGGCACAAGGGTTTATGTGTCTCCTGTCACCTCTGAGGAAAAGGTCTGCTCAATCTCTACCTTGTCTCTGGGCAGGGGTCTGGATTTTAAGTCTTCTTTCCTTCTCTGATTGATCAGTTTTAGGAAATGGTGGCCTTTGATATTCCCTCAGCAGCAGCTGGGGGGACCCTGGCAGACCGAGTTTATTTCTGTCTGCTACAGAGTGTATAGGGACATGCTCCACAGACAGCCCCTAGTCCTGGAACCAGAACCCTACTGGAACACAATTTTCCCTGGCAAGGATTCAGGCACTGGGGCCTGCTGTACCAACCTCACCTTTGGGCGGAGTCTGAGACTGTCTTTTAGAGTCCTCAGTCCTTATCCCTTTGGTCCGTTGAAAGTGGATGGTCATGCAAAATCCCTCAGCAGCAGCTGGGAGGTACCCTGGCAGAATGAGTTTTTCTCTGTCTGCTACAGAGTGTGTAGGGACAAGCTCCACAGACAGCACTTCACACCTGAATTTCATCCAAACATTCTATTTCATGTATAATACAATACATTGTGATCACTTTTGAGATTTGATTTAAGGGTTTGTTTAAATGTCTAAATAGAAAAATTTAAGCCAGAAGCCATACAGGGTCTGCTTGTTTCAAAAATCCAGAAGGAGTCTTATTTTGTTAATAGGCTAAATGTCAAGGTTAAAGTAGGCAACTCTTTTTGCTTTTCTCTGAAGTAGCTAATTTATTATTTGTACTTTGTCTAAAAAGCATCCTCAAACTGTTTGGTATATCTCTTTTAAATTCTCATCTCAGACAAACCCTCGGTTGTTTTTATTCTAAAATAGTCACACCATTCCAATAGCAAAAATGATTAAATTTAAATTATCTCAGCTATTTTTTTTTACTTATAAAAGTTTGTATTACATATGCTATTCATCAAGACAGTTTGGGTAGTATATAAAGACAATTAAATCATAATTTACATTCCAAATGTTTTCACATTACAGTTTTAGAGACTTTCAGTCACAACTTGATGTAAAGATAATAGTTTTGAGGTATATAGATTCAAACCCATGTCTGAAAACTATACTTTCCATAAAGACTTGACAGTCATGACACAGATGTACTATTATCACTTGCCCAAGGACTCATTAATGTCCCCAATTTTCTGTCCCACCTCTAAGAGGATCCCACAGTCAGTCCCTCTCAGTGCTGTGACACTTACGTCAGATCATAGTCATTTTCCTAGAATGACAGCCAGCCAGCTAAGAACTTCAGCCTTTCAAAGCTAAATGAATAAAGGCATTTATTTCATAAATGCATAAAGGACATTACAGTAAAATATCTTGGAATCATTTAAATTCTACAGACATCAAAGATTTTATTGGGCAGTTGAATACTGTTTTTATTTTAACTTACTGATGAATAGTACACTACAGTACTATTACAGAGTAAATAAAAATGTTAATATAGTCCTTGCTCTGTGTTACATATTTTGTATCTTCTATTCTACTCTTCTTATGTTAAGACTTGGGGAACTGCTAAATTTTCCTAAGTTAAGTCACACCAGAAAAAAAATTCCTTTTCTTTGACATGGAGAAACATGAGTGGTTTTAGCTGAACAATATTATTCTACCTTTATTGGCTTCAAAGTCAGCTTTTAGAACCTGAAGAACAGCAATACTCAAAAGAGATTTTACCTTCCTCAGTCCCTCCTATCTGTCAGACAACAGGTGAATGCTTTGGCATGTCTATCCTGATTTTAGAGCTCTACATGATGGCCCACTTCAGTCAGCAGTAAATGCCTGAGCTGTGTTCTACCACAGGACAGTGCTCCCACATTTCCTGCCACTTTAGAATGCTGCCTATGCAGTAAGCAAATCGTCTCCCTGTTGCCTGATCCAGCACAAACAGGTTTAGAATTATTTGGCAAATAACAAAGGAAGCACGTTTTATTGTGAAATCTTAATTCACATGCATGCATAATAAATGTTTACTCTGAAGCCTGGTATTATTTAGTAATTATCTGCTTAAACCACTTTATATATCAATTTATCAAGTTTAGAATAAAGAAATGACATGATCAAAATTTCTAGCTTTAGAGATTATGAATAGCTTCTGTTGCTCCCTCCTATTGAAATGTTGGTATATGCACAAGCAATAGAAATAGGTCTATTTTTAATGCTACCTAAATGCAAAAAAGAAAAAAAAAAGCAAACAAAAGGAAAAAAAATCAATAACCACAGCCTGAGTAGATCATGATGTATATACAAGTCTTTCATTTCTTAAACCTCCTTTTGCCTAATCTATTCCCTCTACAACATGATAATGCACACTTGACTTCTCTCAGTTAGAAACTATTCAATGAGGACATGGATGCAAAGCAATTTTGTTTCTCAGAGCTGAAAAATTTACAAACAAAAGACATTATCATGATGTTCCTGTTAATATTCAGTTATGCTATAAAACTTCACAAATGCAGCCGAGGGTGGTGAGTGGGGTTGTTCAACCTAGCAGATCATCGAAAAAGCTTTTATCAATTTCCCTGAATGTTTCTTTTCTTGTGTGTGTGTGTGTGTGTGTGTGTGTGTGTGTGTGTATGTGTGTTAATGCATTCACTGGATTTGAGAACCCCAGAATTAAAAAATCTTGTTTGTTCTTTTCCCAGTATATACTTAATTTTTTCCCCATACTCACCACTGTTCGCCCTCCCTCTCACCTTCCCAGTCCTCCCTCACCTTGTCTTCATCCCATTTCCCCATTTATTCCTCAGAGAAAGTAAAGACTCCCAGGGTGAGTCAATGCCATTATTGCCAGTATATTCTTGATTAAATAATGCAAAACACTTTCTTGATACATAAAGGAATTTAATTAACATTTAGTACAGTGATAATAAGTACATGTATTAATCAGGTTTCTCTAAATGAACAGGAGTGAAAGAATAAACTAATATGTTTTTATATATTAGTATGAGATTTGTTAGAGTGGCTCACAAGCTATGCTCTGAATAGTACAACACTGTCTCCTGGTGGAAAGGTCAAGGATGCAATAATTATTCAGTCCTTGAGACTAGTTTCAGTAGTCCCTATCTAGTGCTGGACATGTAGGAAAAACCTTGAGCCCTGAGAGTTTTAAGTTCACATTGGAATCTCATAAAAGTAGATTCTACCACCAGCACAGGGCAGAAGAATTGTCCAATGGACATCAGACAAGTAGGAAAAAATAAAAAGTACCCTTCTATCATGTCCCCTTAAACAAGCTGCACAAAAAGGTGTGGTCTAGATTTAGGGTGGGTCTTCTGACCTCAAATGATTGGAATTTGGAGTGGGTCTTCCACCTCAAATAATCTAATTAGGAAAACTTCCTCACTTGTATGTCTAGTTGCTTCAGTTTTAGTTAATTCCAATCATTGTCAAGTTAACAACTAGGATTTGTTATCACAACACCCGATTCACTTTTACAGCATTATTATCTCCTCTAAGTAGGTGGGTTATATTGTAGAATGTAAGACTGGAACATAATTCATACTAAAGATATCTGGTTTTATGCTGAATCTACAGCTATTTTCCAGCAAAATATTTTTGCTGTTACCATCTTAGCATTTTAGATAGTTTCTTTTAATTAGGTCAGAGTTCACAATGCACAGGAGAAAGTCTGGGAAGACTACTCATTATTTTAAAAATGCCATGTTCCACATTCAACATATTAACACTGACTTTGGAGTCACATTCTTTGACCCTGTATTATCTATTTACTAGTGTTCCTGTAAAAGTCAAGCAGTGTCCCTGAACTATTAAGTTACACCTTAATAGTTCCAAATAATGATCATGGCAGGTGAAAGGGAACAGATTTATTGGTCAAGTCATAGAAGATAGGCACTTGCAGGGAACTTGTACTCTCTGTACAGCCTGATTATTACAGTTTCTTCTTCGCGTGTATCTCTTTCCACCAAGTGGGTGGGGATAAAAGTTCCAAACTTTTGTCAGTTGGTCATTTGGGGACCATCTTCTAAGACTGGGCAGATTCTGTCCTTCTGGGCATTATCAGTGTGTTCTAAGAATGCTTTGTATGAATTAATGCAAGCATCCCTTTCACTCAAGTAACCACAAAGGCTTTAGGAAATGTGTGTGAGAAAGTAGGACAAATATCAATAAAAATTATTTATGCTCATTAGTTCTCACACCCTAATAGTGGGAGACTTCAATACCCCACTTTCACTTTTAGATAGGTCAACCAGAGGCTCAACAGAGAAATAAGGAGTCTAACAGAGGTTATGATGCAAATGGATTTAATAGATATTTACAGAAGCTTCCACCCAAACACAAAGGAATACACGTATTTCTCAGCACCACATGAAACTTTCTTTAAAACTGACCACATAATTGTTCATAAAACAAATATCAATAGATACAAAAAGTGGAAATAATCCCTTGTATCATATCAGAAGACCAGAGCCTAAAGTTAAAGTTCAACATCAAAAATCACAGAAAGCTTACCAGCTCATGGAAACTAAACATCACTCAACTGAACCACCTCAGGGTCAAGGAAGATGGTAAGAAAGAAATCAATCTCTTTCTAGAATATAACAAAAATGAATCCACAACATGGACAAACTTGTGGGACACAATGAAAGCAGTCATAAGAGGAAAATTCATAGTATTAGATGCCTATATGAAAAACCTAGAGAAACTTATTTTAAAATATTATCTAACACTAATTGTATGAAATATAATACTACCAAAGAACAATTATGAGTGGTGTTGAAGAAAGAATATACAGTTAGGAATTATATCAATTCTTAGGAAACTTTTGTTGAGAAAAAAGGAAGTTTGACTGCAAAGTCTACCAGAAAGATCCCTGATAAAAAAATTATATCAAAACCTTGATGGGCTATCTCTGGGACTGAATGTGAGATAATAATGTAAAAGAGTGATCTAAGTGGTCCTTGATAACAATGTTGGGTCTCCACACAAATGCTCTCCCATGTGTATGGGTATGTACAGACCCATGGATCTCCTCCAAAGACATGCACAACACACCTACACACAAAAAAATAAAAATGAAAGACTTTTCCATAAAGCAAACAGCCAGCAAGGACCCCAGTTAATGTTTGAACTAGAGACAATTCTCTCATATGTTTGTTTTATTGAACATCTATATCCCTGTTTTATACCTAATGTATGGAAAATACTCTCCTTTGCCTGCAGACTGACCAAGAGTGGTCAGTTTTAGAGTTCATATTCTGGGATTTAAAATAAGAAACCCAGTGTTTTTCAGCACATTTTCTATCATCAGTGAAGTTTGAATTGCTCACACTTTATAAATTAAAAACCAAACCTGCATTGTTTTGTAGACAAACACTCACCCACACTGTGAAACCAATCTCTCTCTCTCTCTCTCTCTCTCTCTCTCTCTCTCTCTCTCTCTCAACACACACACACACACACACACACACACACACACACACACACCACCTAAAAGTATGAAAGTGTCATGAAGTAATACATCATTATATAATTGACATATGGCTAATGAAAAAACATAAAAATGGATAGAGAGATGGCTCACTGGGCAAAGTGCTTATTACATGGCTATGAGGACATGAGTTAAAATACCCAGACACTAGACAAAACCAGATATAGCAGCATGCATCTGCAACTCTATAGTTCCCCCAGTGAAATGGGCAATGTCCTCTCAGGGCTTCTCTTCCTTCCTCCCTTATTTTTCTTCTCCCTTCATTTTTTCCTGCAGTAAAAATAATCCTACTCAAATTAGAACATTTTTGAAAGAAAGTATTTTCTTTGTTACATTATAAGGCTGATACAAGAGAGTTGATTAATCTTTAATTCTTCAATGTCTTTTGTTTTGTAAATCTCTCAGAAGATTCATGGGGGTAGACAGAAGTACCAGGCAGGTAAGTAAAAAATTATTAGTATTGGGCTCTACCTAAATCTCCTTTTTATTACTCATTGTTACACACACATAACACACATTCTTATTAAAAAAGAAACTCCTTAGTGAGGGAAATAATCCCTTTCATTTTCCAAATAAGAGCAGGATAGCTGCCAGTAGGAAGAGAATCCCCAAGTGGAGCCTTTGTCATTTTCTCATTTAGTGAAATGAACATGAGGGGAGAGTATATTAATTTTATCACAGGGCAGAAGAACTGAGCTCAACCCTCCCTTTTGTACTGAACTCCCCCTTGGCTTGCAGCCACTATCAAATTCATTAGATTACCAGAGCTTCAAGTGCTTCTGATTTTGCATTGTAGAACAGAACCCAGACATTCCTACTGTATTAAAATAGAATCATTGGCATAGGGGATGTTTTGAACATGAGCTTTCTAAGGGGCTGGTAACATGTCAGTTCCAGCTTACCCTCAGAGCTCATTACGTATCCACTGCAACTCCTGGCAACTTCCCCTGACAAACTAATAAAAATCGTTTTTATTCTATTCCTTAAACTGTGTTCCAGGATCATAGAGTAAGGCAGGTCAGTTATGAGCTTACAGGAAACAAAGTCATGGAGTAAATAATAGTTTGGAAATGATATGGAAACAGTCATCAATTAGAGATGTGCAGAAATATGTTACTTTATTCATTATTACATTACTCACCCAAACATTAGCATTCTTTCTTCTTCAATGCCAGTGTACAAGAACATTAGAAGGAAGAACACACATTGATTGCTAAGTGGATGGGTTTATGTGTAAAGTGTATTTTAAAACTACAACTATACAGAAAAAAATATGTGAAGGAAAACCCTGAAGTAGTAGAAACAAAACAAAAATCCATGCCATTCAAATACAGGACTCTTGTCTCCTCAACATACCTCAGAACAGCAGGAGATGCAGCAAGGTAACACACAAAGAGGTACTTCACAGAATCCCAATTTTTTCTTGGTAGGTAGGCTAAAGCATCATTTATATAAGCACACTAACATATATATTAATATGTTGAATACAAAATTTTCATAACTTCTTGAGATAAACTTTTAACATTCACGTAAGTTTTATGACTACTTTAATTCTTTAGTTGTTGCCTAGATATGTTTAGGAAATATTCAAACTCCCTTGATACTAATGATATATATTTTTAAAGAGCACTTATTGAGTTTTGTTATTAGTAGTTGTTGAACTCCATCATGTGAACTTTTCTTTGCTTAAAACATACTTTTTTTTAAAACTTGCTTTGTGGATTATATTAAATGTTCCTAATAGTAGTCTTTAAATTTGGCCCTTTCTCCCTCCCTCTCTCTCTTTGAATTTGTCTAGTACAGTCCAAAATGTATCTGATACCAGATTTCTATCCATTTTGTTGTTGTTGCAGTTAAAACATATATGAAGCTGGGTAATATTACCACATGCCTTTAATACCAGCACTAGGGAGGAAGAGGCAGGTAGACCTCTGTGCATTCAAGGCCAGTCTGGTGTACAGAGTGATCAGTAGGAGTACATTTTAATATAGCAAATGTAATATAGAAAACTAAGGACACGCATGCTGAAGCCTGGCTAATTGTACAGTGAGCGTCTTATCCAACCACTTATATCTTTCTTGTAACTTCATTTCTTCTTTAGAAGTCATGGTAAACTGAGAATTCAGAATATATAGAAATTTCCAGGTTATCAGGATCTGCTCTAACCACTTTGTGCATACTGATTTATTTAAACATTTTTAAGCTTTGTGACAAAGGTGTGAGCTATGAGTATCATGACTACTATGCAAAGCAAATACCACTAAACATTAGGGATAGATAGGATTGCTTAGATAATCTTGTCAAACATTTTAATTTTTTATATGTGTTATATTTAAAATTGTCTGTTTTGAATAGCAAGTAATATTCAACTATCTGGAGGAATTTTAGGAAAAACAAATGAGTATCAGAAATAGAAACCTACTTAGGGTCTTAATGATGGTAATAGATAAATATTACCTGGCATCATAGCACTTTGAATTCCTCTATATTTGATTGACTCCTCTCCTCTCCTCTGCTCTCCCCTCCCCTCCTCTCCCCTCCTCTCCCCTCCTCTCCT
>PVIH01013628.1:29769-57643 GCA_004025045.1 Sigmodon hispidus | reverse complement strand
AGCCACACCCCAGCCCCTCACTGGGGGACTCTAGGCAGGGGCTCTACCACAGAACAACACCTTCAATTCTTTTTTTTACTTTGAAGTAGGGTCCCTCTAAGTTTTCCAGGCTAGCTTTGAATAAGTGATCCAACCAGCCTCTTGAATGCTGGCATTACAGCTCTACATCATTAGGCTCAGGTAGAAGATACGATACTAAGTCCAGGTCTACCTCCAGGCCTCAATTTTCTCTGTAAAATGGACATGACGCTAGAATCAGTAAGAGTAGACCCAATTCTGGGACAACTTAGCTTCCTGGGCAAGTACTGTTAATCCTGGGGACTTGGTGAAATAATTCTCAGCTAAGTACAGGATATCTAGGCTGCATACCAGAGCCCCAAAACTTCATAGAGCCCTTGATACACATATGGGGGTGCACAGCTCAGTTAGGATGCCAAGGGTGAACACTGGCCAGCTCAGATGAAGGCAGGGGCAGGTTACATAATCCTCCCAGCTCTCCTACCTGCCAGCATCAGGGGCAGGAACCCAACCCCTCATCTGCAGCTTGACTTTCTGTCATCCCCCAAACTGTAAGCAGTGGCCCGGACCACATTGTTTTACCCACTTCTATCACACTGTTGCTTGTCCAAATTTACTCGGGCTCTTCAAGGATTACTCCAAACACCGGCTCTTCCATGAAGCCTCGCCCGCTCACTCCCCCAAGGACCTCTTTCTATGCCTTAACAACTCTGGCCAATAGGTGAGGCTGGAGGGCTGAGATTCCTGCTCCCATGCTGCCTCCCCCCAGCCCCTCGCCTGGTGTTTGGAGGCAGGTGAGCATGTAAGAACAGGGTGAAGGCTCACCTGGCGGAAGATGATGGAGGTATCGGTGCAGTAACGTTGCATCTCTTCTCCGCCCTGCAACACAACGGCTGAGCCAGCCTGAACAGCTGCATTCTTCCTCAGCCTCTCACACAGGCGCTGCCTGTTCAGGGCAAACAGTGCCAGTGGTACCTTGAGGGTCTCATTTCCCAGTGAATAGGACGGGCTGCAGAGACATGAGCATATATATCACAGGCTGGTTAGTACACCTACCTCGTGTGTCCATCACCTGAAGGGGAGCGGGGCTCCCATCAACCTGTGGTAAGCCAGCCGGAATTTAACCTATGAGCAACCAAGGCTACAGAGGCCTGTCCACCATAATCTACCTTCGGCTCCTAAGCTCCTGGCCTACCCTGGGGATGAGGGGAGACTGTCTTTCTACCTATGAGCCAACCAAGGCTACAGAGGCCTGTCCACCATAATCTACCTTCGGCTCCTAAGCTCCTGGCCTACCCTGGGGATGAGGGGAGACTGTCTTTCTCAGCTGGTAGACAGGGAAGGCTTGTGAGGAAAAGCCTCTGTGGGGGCTAGAGATGTCACTAATGGGCCACCCTTGCCATCTGCTTTGGCTTTTCTAGAACGGGTGGGAAAGCTGAGCTCTGACCCAGAGAGCGCTAGCCACCATCATAAATTCGCCATTCTGGCCCCCTTCACATCTGATACCAGCCTTATAGCCTACATAAGTAGTTTCCATACCCAACAATGCCCAACCCCTCAGTAGACACATACAGTGCGCCCCCACAGCACCATGCTCCTGTGACTAGCAGTTATAGAGTGCAGACCTCAAGGATAGCAACACTGGTCTTCTAAAAAATCCTATAGGGGTTGGGAAGGGTCAGGCCTGGCATGACTGGGAGACATGCCTCTCTAGATTTCGAGGATAGCTCAGGTTTCCCACACACACCTGCAGCTTGTGCACAGCCTGCCCCATCCCCATCCTAGTCACAGGTTACTTCTACAGCACATTTCTCCCCAACTGGAACACTTTCAACATTCAGATATACAATAACCTAACCCTCTCAGAGATCCATTTCTTCCCACTTTGCAGTAAATTCTCTAAAGAGGAACCCAGCCTCTGGCACCCCTGACAGCCCTTGTTCACCCCATGAGTCCTACACACTGTGTCCTTAAGCAGATGTAATTTATCTGACCACAATGACTCTACATTCCTGAATCTGCAGATGTCCTGATCTGGTCTTCACTGGGCCTTTCTGTAGCTACAATACTGCCGAATTCCACCACGCTCACTCAGCTTCCCCCATCTCTTCCAGGCCAACCTACTACTACAACCAAGGGCTAGGTCCATCCTCTTCCCTCCATTGGGAACAGCTGAGTCAGCTCTGAGTACCATCTATTGACACAGGCCAATGATGTCCCTCCAGATCCAGAGACCCCTGGCCCTGTGACATCTCTCCACACATACCTAGAACTTCTTCTCCCTGTTAGGGGACTTCCCCTATGTGGCCCGGATCCACCTCACTCTTGGACAACTTTAAGAAACTTTCCAGTGCTTTCTTGGTCTGAGCTTCCTACCCGTTAGTAGCCTCTTCCCATGTGCAGAACAC
Organism: Sigmodon hispidus; assembly: GCA_004025045.1. Lineage (NCBI taxonomy): Eukaryota > Metazoa > Chordata > Mammalia > Rodentia > Cricetidae > Sigmodon > Sigmodon hispidus. The sequence goes on along the minus strand of PVIH01013628.1, from coordinate 55,217 downwards.
AGACTCCATTAGGTGATGTCTCTCCAGTAAATGTGTGACCCGCCAAGACAAAGGCAGAACTGATATGGATGCCTGGTAGTACGCAGGCAGACTGAACCAGACAGCTAGAACGCAGACAAGGGTAGAGCATGCAAGAGGAGTCCCTGAAGTGGCCAGTTGGAGGGCATTGCTGGAGTTCAGAGAGGGCAGGCTACTGCCAGCACATAGCCTCTGAATGAGGACGGTAATCGGCCTCCCCTAGAATGGCAGAGGAGCCATGAAGAGGCCTTGGGGACTCTCATGCCCTACACATGCCTCCCACACAGCCTGGCGCCATATCACCTTGTAAACATTCCCTCATAGCTCCCATCTCCTGTCCAACCACACATAGCACTAGGCCAATCTCCCCGTTTGCCCTCCAGATCCAACCCCACCCATGGTGTCTTGAACCTATTATAGACTGTGAATTTGGTAGGTCCATCAGCCTGGGCCCTGCCTAGGTGGACTGAGCATGTATGGGAGACATGAGAGATGGGGGAGGGGTAAAATGGTGAGCATAGAGAACCTGCTCCCTTGATGCTTTTCCGGGCAGGCCATAAAACTAAATGGCCCGAGCCAGTCCCTCAAAGCAGAGCCACATGCTCCTCTTCTTCTTGGGTTCTTTTCATGTTTCTGCAGTTCTGTAAAACCACTGCCAGCATCAACCAGGTCCCTGATGGGAATAGACGTTCCATGAGACAGACCCAGATCTGTCTTAGCTGCTGTGTCCCGTGCCAAGCACCCGGCCTGACACAAGCAAATGCTGCTAAGTATCTGCTGCGTGCGCCACTGTCAAACCTAATTTATGGGGCCACACCCCAACCGTATGGATTAGTGGGTGCCAAGTCAGCTCCAAATGGGAGGCAGGAAGGATGGAGGGAGGGACACCCCCACGTGCCCGTACTTCAGACACACACATAGCTGCCCTTCCTTCCTCCCAGAACAGTGAGCAGGAAGTTGCATGGGCTTCAGCAGGCAGGGCTGATGTCTGCCATTCTCAGCTACAAGGATAAAAGGGCAGGAGCATCCTGTGCTCCCAAGCTGCCTGGCTGATAGGAACTGAAAGTGCGCCCTCCAGCACCCACACTCAGGGGACTCCCACCTTTCCCACCCCACTCAGTAACACCCATGGAAGGAGGTCATCACAAGCACAGGAGGGGAATTTATTGTTACTAGGTCCTCGTGAGCAAATGCATAGGGACCCTGCTATGGATGGGCTCATACCAAGTCACCCCTCCCACAGCACCACTGGCTAAAAATGCTCACCTAGCTTACTCGACTCCCTCAGCTCCCCCTTGTGACCCAGCTCGGAGTCTGCAAAGTGCTGTCTGCTCCTGGCATGTTCTAGAAGGTTCTTGTCCTCTTGTCCAGAACTGTCTCAAAGGCCTAAGATCCCTTTAGGCAGGAGGCAGGGACCCCATGACCCTTCCCTCTCTCCTAGGGACAAGCACACACATGTAGTGACTGACTAGAGAAGGAGCAAGCCTAGAGAATAACAGGAGAGGGCAAAGGGCACCTGGGCCAGCCTGGCTTCCAGACTTGCCAGTTCTGCAGCATCGGCATGAAGACTTTGCACAGGGTTCACGTAAGGGCATGACTGCGTTTGATCAAGACCCTGATTCCTCCCAACATTTTCTGTCTAGAATGCTTATTCCACCATGCTCATCATCTACACCCAGGGCAGCTGGTGTGATGCTCCCTGCCAGCTGTGGGTTGGCTCCTGGAATGCCACTCAGATGAAGGATGAAAGACTGTTCATCTTCTTCGGAATTCTGTCCCCCTTCCTACCCATAAGTCCTCCCTTTGGCCACTACTATCTCCCAGGAAAGCAGAACATGACTGTGGGATAATTCATAGGGTAAGCGTCTCTTTCCTTTTCATGGCACCATTTCACCAAGCTGTAATCATAGACTGATGGTTCCAAGGATACAAATCAAATTGGTCCTGGGCCCCAAGGATGCCAAGAAAGCAATGACAGAAATTGAGACAGCTACTCATGACGGACAGGTGTGAAGTTGTGCGCAACCAACGCAAACTGGATTCTCTGGAGTTTTGAGCAGGTACCTGTGGTAAAATGTTCTTTATATGATATAAATAAAAGAGCTGTTTTGGCCTATGTAGAACACCGTAGAAGTGGGTGGAGTATCAAAAAAAAAAAGAGACAAACAAAAAGAGGGTGGAGTTAGCCAGTCTTCATCCATCCCCCAAAGAAGCAGCATGTAAAAATTCAAGTGAGCCACGGGCTGTGGACCACATGGTAAAAAGATAATAAAAATAAGTTAAATTAAGATAAAAAAGTGAACTAATAATGTGCTTAAGACATGGGCCAAACAGTATAAAAAATATAAATGTGTGATTCATTTCTTTGGGGGACAAAAGCTGCCGTGAACGAAGTTCCAACCGCCGCCGCTGCCGCGCACACCAGGTTACAAACTCCGGTGCCAAATGGACCAAAAAACTTAATACAACAGGTACCTTTCAGTGGGAGGCCTATCAGTGGAGGAGGAACCAACCATCTGGGCTGGACCTTCAAGTCTGTGAACAATCTTTTAATCATATTAGAAGACAAGAGTGATCCAGGCCCATTAGGTGAGCAGGCCCAGGACAAGGACAGCATAGGTAACAAATGCAGACAGGCACAAAGAACATTCGGAGCATGGCTCAGAGTGCATAGAATTAGGGGAGTTTCTCACTGAGTTTGAGATGCTACTTAGGGTTTCTGCTGCTCCCCAACTCATATAGGGTACACATGAGATTCTCATGAACCTCCTGTTCTGGGGCTTTTCTAGGACTCTGTAGGAAACCAACTCTGACTCTTTGTAAGCCTGTGGTTATGAGTTGAGGTTCATTATATCTGACACTTTTAGCTGAGCATGGTGGCATAAGCCTGTAATCCCAGTACTCTGGGGGGGCTTATGTAGTAAGATCCTGTGTTCAAGGCCTACACAGAGCAAGTTCCTATCTCAAAAAAAATAAATTTAGAAAAAAAAATGCCGGGAATATAGTTTAGTGATAGAACACCTGGCCTGTCACAAGCAAGTCCTGGGTTACAACCTTGGCATGTCCAAAAAAGGGGGAGATGGTTGACATGCTGACTTACCATGTAAATGCAGCAACAGAGAGCCAAGTTTCTAAGGAACATCCTCCACCCTTGTCACCTTAAGGAAGTTACTGGATTCAACTCAGGCTCAACATTTCCGAGGACAGTTCTATAAGCATTCAGAGACAGCTCTTCCCAAGGAGGCCCTGGCCAACTGTGAAAACTCCCCACATCTGTTATGTTTCCCAATAAATATGCCTCCCCAACATTTGGGTCACCATTTCAATCATCTTGCATGATGACCCCAGAGAATTGCCTGGGCTACAAGAGGCTTCCTTTGAAGATCTGGTCAGTTCCAGAATCTTCCAGAAAGAAACAAGCCTTGGGCCAAACCTAGAACTTCAAACCCAAATGCAGCTGCTATAATTTCCTGTGACCACCTGGCCCGCCCAGATGGACAGATAAGACACCACAGAGGGATAGTTGCCCATACTTACTGATAACTATGCTTCTTAGCAGGGGGTCAAAGGCTGGGCTCAAGGTCCTGGCCTCCTGGAGACCCACCAGGACTTTGTACAGTAATAGTTCTCCACCCTAAGTGGATCTTATTGTTTAAAGTTCATCCCAAAGATCACCTGACACAAAGATCATCCCATGGCCCTAGAGCTCATGCCTTTCTTTGGCACAGACCAAGATTAGAGGCAGAGACTCCCACATGTCTATCCACTTTAATAGCCAGGTGTTGTTCCTAGAAAACAAGAGGCGCCCACTAACTACATTCAAAGCTCTACCAATCTTGGAAGCCATCTAAAATGCCACTGAATTTCCATTTCCCTCATCTTCTACAGAGAGATGCGTCCGATCCACTACTTTCTCCATACTTAACTCAGTTCCCAACCCTGTATGTGGAGAGTCGCTCTCCTCCCATTCCGAACACCCAGTACCACTAGGTCCACACTTTCTCCCACTGAAATCACAGCTCAAGCTAACAGGCTCTTTATGAAGATGTCACCAGATATGCGATGGTGGCGCATATCTTTAATCTCAGCACTTGGGAGGCAGAGGCAGATGGATCTCTGAGTTTAAGACCAGCCTGGTCTACAGAGTGAGTACCAGGACAGAAAAACCCTGACTCAAAACACAAAACAGAAGAAGAAGGAAAGATGATAATGATGATCCAAGCAGGGTGGAGTGCTATATGGTTGCAATGCCAGCACTCTGAAGAGCAAAGCAAAAAGAGTTTGAGCATGTGCTGCGACTCTGTCTAAAATATACCAAAAAAAAAAAAAAAAAAAGAAGAAGAAGAAGAAGAGAGACAGAGAATCCCAGATGACAGTTCTCCTGCTCCGCCAGGACAAAGTCTGAAGAGGTCACTGGTCACCAGTGAGGCACTGTGAGGACTCAGGGAGGCACCCTACCCTCCCTGTCCCTAAAACTGAGTGAGCCCATCTGTCCACACTTCCTCACAACAGGACCACCGACCCTTCTTTAGTTCTACATAACTATAGCCGGCTTAAATAGAGCTAGGCAGTGGAATAGTGAGGCCCAGCATGAAACCCGTATTAGAAATAGAAAGACAACTGACACGTAGACAACCAGGCCCTAAAGAGTTGATCAGATAGTTAAGGGAAGGTGTCTAGGAGGAGCTGACATTTGGGCCAGCAAAGTGCTGGCCTGACAAACCGGGACTCCACGCCCACTCCAAATGCCACCCTCACTCTCGGGATGTGCCTGGGGACCTGGAGCCCACCCCATCGGAGGGGCGTGGCAGTGGACAGGTTTGTCAAGCGCCTATCTCTGCCATCACACGCTGGGCTGGCTCCGGGGCAGCTCCCAAGGACCAGGGGGCAGCAGCAAACATGCAGCGACACTTGCTCGGTGCCCGCGAGAGGAAGCACGGCCTGCAGCCACACAGCAGCCCCAATCAGAGCTCGGGGGGCTGTCACCCATTGCCCAGCCCGGAACACCGAGGCAGACCACTTCCTGCACCCGCGGGCAGGAGCGAGGGGTAAAGCCAGCACTCACCGTGCAGTGGACGCCATGTTCACCCGGCGCTAGCGTCACGTGGAGTGCGGCGTCAGCTGAAACAGCTAGGTCCAGAGAGGAGGTGGGCGGGGCCGGGGCGGGGCCGGGGCGGGGTCAGCGGCTCCGGCTCCTCCCTCTCCGGACTACACCCCACAGGAGGCAGAGCTCTGGAGGGTTTAAAGTCTGTGCAGGCAAACTCAGGCTCTTGCAAGGAGTCTGGGGGGACCTGAGCAACAACCCACAAGGCTTTCCCTACTGAAAGGAAATGTCCTGAGGCAGGAGATGACTTGATTCTAGGTCAGCCCCATGTTGTGGCAGCCCACCCGCGGGAGGAACATACAGGAATAAAGAAACCATGGGAGGAGGGTCAAGGATGCTGGGTAACAGAAGCCTTCAGCATCCAAGAAAGGGAGTATTGGGGTGGGGGTGGGGGCTCCGGCCGGTGGAGAGATAAGCAAGACCTGCTGGGCTTTGAATATAAGATTGGAGAGTTAAATCTAATAGGATCTTCTTTTCCCAAGCCTTCTCAAGTGCAGAATGGAGGAACTGAAGAAGGAGAAGCTGGGGCGGGTGGTGGTGGCAGAGTCTGGCCGGATGCTAGGGCCTGAGTCCTAAAGAGAACTGACTACATCTGAAGCCCTACCCTCCACAGGTCCCAAGCACTTACCAGCCCTGGCTCGTAATCTTTGCAGATGTTACTGCTCACAGCGGTCTCTCAAAAGCCCTGTGAAGTAGGTATTGTCTTAGCGCCATTTTATAGGTGAGAAGACGGAGGCCCAGAAGGGTAAGTAATATGCCTGAGTTCACACAGGTTCACATGTTCTTGAGAACTTGGAAAAACACACACACATATATTAGCTCCATCTTTAGCTAAAGAGTCTCGACTCTCTAATAAGGGACACTTTAAAAATAGCAAAGGATGAGCAGAGAGTTATTCAAGTCAGTTTATAGAAAAGGAAAATCTGCCCCCAGCTAATCACAGCCCCACTTCTTTTGACATAAAATATGTCAAAATTAAGCCAACTGCCAGCTTAATGCTTATTAATGTGTAAAAGAAGTAATTATCCTAAATATTTACAAAAGTGAGGCAGAGAACACCCAGCCACTGAATGGAGCACTCTTTCTCTGGTTGTAACAGGGAAGTACTACCCACAGCTTCTGCCCACCCAGGCCCATCTGGACAGCAGGCCTCTAGGCAGGTCTGTTCTGACAGTACTTTTGTATGTCAGACACTCTCCGCCTCTCCCCACCCTTCCCCAGCAGAGCCCCTCACTCCTTCCTGCTCATAAAGCTTCCCAGCCTTACCAGATCCCTTGCTACTCTCCATCAGATTCCAGCCTGCCCCCAACCCCCACACACACACCTATCACAACTCCATACCAAAGGCTGTGACAGAGCCATCTCTTCCCTGCTTCTGTCCGTCACAGGCTCTGGCAGGAACTCTGGGTGTGGAAGAACATTTTGGAGTTACTCATGCAGGACAGACCTGGATGCTTCTAGGAGCCAGGAGGCAATTGGGGAAAGATTGATTTTTAGAGACTCGGCATGGGAGTGTGTAAATCAGCTGGGGAAATGTGCCAGGCAGTGCGCTCATGCCTCACACCATGCTGCATCGCGGCTGAGGTCATGGGGTCCTCCGAGACAAGATCTGGTCTTGTAAGGGCCTACAGGTGGCTTCCTTATTAGCCCTGTTGCTGCTGCAATATTACTCTCCATAAGTGCCCTGCCTTAAGGCACAGCTGCAGGAGATCTATCCTGGGCAATGTCCTTTCTCCCTATGGCACTGTGTTGAACTGATTTGCCCTGCCCTGCTAACCCACTGGGTCTCTGACTCATGTTGACTCTGACTCACGGGGTACGTGTGACAGATAACGGTCAGGAGAATATATTCCAAGCTTATCTCTCCCAGGTGGGACAGTAAGGCATGTGACAGACAGGACTTGATATATTAGTTATGTTATTCATGAGAGAAGCAACATAAAGGCAGGACAGTTCATTTGGGCCCATGTCTTCAGAGGCGGTGACGGTAGCTTGAATTGTCACTTTGACACAACCCAGCGTCACTTGGAGAGTCTCAGAGAGGGACTGTTTAAATGGAATCGTGTCTGGAGGAAGGGATTAGCTGAATTAAAGCCCAACCCACTGTAGGCAGCTCCATTCCTTAGACGGGTGGTCCTGAACTATGTGAGTAGAGATATAGAACTGAATAAGCAAGTCTGCATACATTCACATTGCTCTTGACTGTGGGTGTCATGTGACCAGCTGTATGACATTCCTGCCTTGACTTTCCCAAAGCAATGGATTGCAACCTGGAATCATCAGAAATAAGCTCCTTATCCCCTACGTTGCTTTTTGCTAAGCATCGGGGTATGGGGATAGAACAAGGAGCCATAGTCCATCGTGGCAGAGAGTGCATGGCTCCTAGGGCAGCTCTAGCATAGGGAGGCAGCTTCTCCCATCTTAGTGGATCAGGAAGTATAGTTGTAGTCTTTGTCCCAGCTAGAAACTCTAGAATACCCAGCAGCCGATTCCCAAATAATTGACTTGGAGGCTTACTATTATAGTAACTACTGGGCCAGTAGCTCAAACATATTACTATCTAGCTCTTAAGCTTATATTAACCCACATTTCTTATCCATGTTTAGCCACATGGCTTGGTACTTTGCTCAGTCCATCATTCTCTTCCTGCCTCCTCTGTGTCTGGCTGGCTTCTGCTTCTCTGTCTTCTTCCCAGAATTCTCCTAGTCTGGTCAGCCCACCTATATTTCCTGCCTGGCTACTGACCAATCAACATTTTATTAGACCAATACCAGTGACAAATCTTTACAATGTGCAAGAGCGTTATCCCACAAGGAAGCAGAAAGAAAACTCAGGCCAGAACCATTAGAAGATATCACCTACAAAGCTTTCTCCACCCCCACCCCCAGAGACCTGCTTCTGTGAGCTAGACCACAGTCCAAATGGTCTATCTCATATAGTCAGCAATCTCCCAAAATAACACCTCCATCTGGGGACCAAGTTCAGGCATGGGTATGTAGGGGACATTTGTCCTTTAAGCCATGGCACATACTTAGGTTCTTCTGTCCTGGTACTAGCAGACCCTTGTCCTTGCCTTAAAAGTAGGAAAGCTAACAGCTGGGCCAACATTAGCTTTCCTGCTGAAGGCCAGTGTGGTTTGCAGTATTCTCCAGGACCACACTATCATCCCCAGGAAGGCCCTACATCACACCCTGTTCCTCCTGCCCTCTTTCTCTGGCCCTGTTCATCCGGGCATCCATCTTCTTGCAGAAAAGAGGCAGGCAGCAGCCAGGGGGCCTTCCCCATGAATCCCCCGTCACTGTGTCAAATGAAGTGGTCCCTGCTGGGTGCTTTGCCAGGGTCTACGAGGCAATTCAAGATGAGAAATGGAATGGTGGCTTCAGAAAAGAAAATCATTGCAGCCACCCCTTCAACACCTCAAAGAAGCAAGCTCTTTCTGTATGTGTGAAAATGGGGAATATATTGTTTTTCAGTCTTTGGAAGACTGTTTTCTCATCTTCAAATCACAAGCTGCTTTCTTCCAGCGAGACTTATAAATACATCCAATTATCGACACTCAATATAGGAAATAAAGTTCTGAAATTGTTTTCTTCCCCACGTACAGGGCAGGCCAGCTGGGTTGCACAGGTGATAATTACTTTTATTTCTTAAAATGAGCCAAGCCAGTGTGGAGGGAATGGCAGGTCCACTTCTTATTGCTTTTTTTTATTATTATTATTGTTGCATTGCCCATGTTGTGCTGGGCTATTCGCTGGTGTAACTCCATTACCCTATTTCAAGATCTTGATAGAAATGAATGAAATTCCTAATTTCAAACGTATGAGTGCTAAGTTGTAGAGCAGAAGGGCTGTTCTGTACAGGTATCCTGGAGAGAAACTTCTGAAGGGGAGGGGACCCTCTCTCCCTCATCCAAGTTACTGGATGTCTTTGTTGGTCAGTAAGTGGGTCTCTGATGATATTCAGAAGGTGTTCCATTTGAAGACACCCATTAGGCCAGGTTGGCCTTAAATTTCTGATCCTTCTGAGTGCTGACTATCTATCATACCTGTCTCATAGATGAACTCGTCTCAGTATTTGCATGGACAGACAGATAGATGGCTACTGGGGATAGTGTCATCTATGAGACAGGTATGATAGATAGTCAGCACTCAGAAGGATCAGAAATTTAAGGCCAACCTGGCCTACTGTCTTAGTCAGTGTTCAGACACCATGACCAAGGCAACCCTTATAAAAGAAAGCCTTTAGTTGAGGCTGGCTTACAATTTCTTGTTATTATTATTATTATTAATAAAGAAGTCACATTTTCTATCCTTGTATATCCTTACTCAAGGTCCCTTCCCCCTCCCACCACATCAGGTCATTCTCTCTTCTCCACATCTCCCCATCCCCACCATGGGCAGGCGGTCCCAAGGTCACAAGGTCCCAATATTGCTTAGTTCAACCTCCACTCCTGGCAAATCCAGTTTTCTCCCCCCAACATCAACACTGGGTCAGGTGATCCAAGGAGTCAGTCCAAGGCTGGCTTACATTTTCAAAGGTTTAGTTCATTACCATCACGGCAGGAAGCATCGAGGCACAAGGCAGACATGGTGTTGCAGAAGTGGCTGAGAGCTCTACATCCTATTCCAGGCAGCAGAGAGAGCGAGAGAGAGAGACTGGGCCTGGCTTGGGCTTTTGAAACCTCAAAACCCATCCTTAGTGACACACTTCCTCCAACAAGGTCACACCTCCTAATCCTTCTAATCCTTTCAAACAGTTCCACTCCCTAGTGACTAAACATTCAAATATATGAGCCTTTCGGGGCCATTCTTTTGTATAATTTCATTTTTATTTTGTGTGCATTTGTGTTTGCCTGCATGTGCGTCTGTGTGAGAATGTCGGATCTTGGAGTCACACATAGTTGTGAGCCGCCATGTGAATGCTGGGAATTGAACCCGGGTCCTCTGGAAGAGCAGTTAGTGCACCCAACCACTAAGCCATCTCTCCAGTCCTAGGATCATTTCTATTCAAACCACCACAGCTACAATGAAAGACTCTATGCAAAAAATGGTGATGATGAGCAAGAGGTGCGCTGCTGTCTTCTCCCTGTCCTGCTGGAATTGCTGCTGATGTAACACCCCCCACCCCCTCCTCTGTTGTTGCTCCTCCCTGTGACCTCTGTTTTTAAGGACCTATTCTATCCCATAACTTCTCTCTTCCATGATATCTTCCTTCCAGAGCACCTCTCTTCAGTGATCTCTCCTTCTATGCCCTCTAATTTCTATGACCTCTGCCTTGGCCTTCCCTTTGATGACTCATCTCTCTTGTATGACTTCCAAGGTCCCCAGGCTGGCTTCTCATCTGGCTATATCTCTTCTGCTTATCTGAAGTCTTCATAACAAACAGCAAACAGACCTTCAACTCAGCTATCCCACTCAGAAGAGGAATGTATGGGGATGGGTGTGGGAGAGACACCACATAGCACAGAAGAAGAAAAACAGGCTTAGGAAATGTACAGAGTGAGGCTGGAGAGGTGGCTCAGGAGGTAAGTACTTGCTGTGCAAGAATCAGGACCAAGTGTTGTAGAAGGTTTCCCGGGCCCATTTGGGCCTGGAGATTGGAACCTGGCCCATGATGGGTTTTGTCCCCCAAAGAAATGAATCAGACACTTATATTAACTTCATACTGTTTGGCCCATGTCTAAAGCACATTACTAGCTAGCTCTTTCATCTTAAAACAACTCATTTCTAGTAATCTGTCTGCCACATGTCCCGGCCTGTGGTGCACCTGGATTTGTTACATGTTCCTCTTTCGGGGGTCAGATGGCAACTGGCTAGCTCCATCGTCCTTCTACCTGTCTGTCCTCTGATTCTCCACCCACTTCTACGGTGCTCTACATAGGCCAAAACAGCTCCTTTATTTACAGCATACAGAGAACATTCCACCACAACCAAGTTGAGATCCCTGGTGCCCAGGTAAAAGCTGGGCATGGTGGCATACATTTGTAACTCCAGTACTGAGCAGGAGAATAGAGACAGGTAGATTCCTTGAGTCCGTTGCCTGGCTGAATTGATGATGAGCACAAGGTTCAGAGAGACCCTGCGTCAAAAAAAATAAAGCAGGAGTTATAGAGCCCTCTGACCTCTATACACATGTTCACACCCACACAAACACATACATATATCACACAAAATACACACAAATATACACATATACACAAAAAGAAAAATAAAGAAGCAAGCAGACAGGATCTAGGAAAGCATCCCTAAGCCACACTCTCAGAACCAGAGCAGCTGTTACTGCTGCCGTCAGGACAGTTGCTACAACCTCTGCCCCTGGGTACAATGCTGCACTGCCAGCGCATCAAGGCTTCACTTTCTGCACGACCAGAGTCCTCAGAGGAGCTTGCAACCATATTGTCTGTCTTATTACTTTTAGTCTCTTGTGAGGAAGGGATGATGGGACCACATGGCATCTGTTTGTTGGTTTTCTCAATGCTGTGAGCAAATGGTCAGAAAAACATTTAAAGGGGAGGAAGGTTTCTTTTCCTCATGGTTTTATTTATTTTTTTAAACTTTATTTATTTATTTGCCTTGGTGTTTGCCTGGAACTGGAACTACAGACAGTTGTTAGCTGCCATGTGGGTGCTGGGAATCGAACCCGGGTCCTCTGGAAGAGCAGACGGTGCTCTTAACCGCTGAGCCATCTCTCCAGCCCCTCCTCATGGTTTTAAAGAAGAGTCCATTCTCTAGTTGCTTGCTTTCATGAGCTTGGACAGAGCATGTTACCAGCAGCATGTGGTGGGGAACCTTCTTCACCTCATGGTGGATGGAGAACACAGAAAAAGTGGGAGAGGCTGGAGACACAGTAGTCGGGTGGCCCTCTTCCCCAAGTGGACCTCACTTTTTTGGTTCTGGAAGCCCTCCAGGAACAGTGCCACCAGCTGGGGACTCTCAGCATGTGACAAGCCCAGAGGGTTTCAAACTTGAACTAAAACAGCACCTCACTGAGTTCTAGTCTCAGAAAAAGATGTTGACAGATACACACAAAGCCCAACCTCATAGTGATGAATCAGTCTGGGATATAAGCATCCCTCCATGTAACATCTTGAAATTTTTTTCCCATAATCTTACTCTGAATAATACAATTGCGAGCCTAGCCTTTAACGGCTGAGCCATCTCTCTAGCCTGAATAATACAATTGCAAAATCCCAAACCCAACTACTCAGCTATTTTTATTTCAGCTAAGAAGGAGGCTCTTATTTCACAGTTTGGTATAGTTTTTAATTTCAGCTTATGTGTGGTGATACATGCATGTCATTTCTTTGGCTCTGAAGTTCTCTGGCTCTGCCTCCATGGCACTGCGAGATGAAGATTCCCCAGCCATGAAATGTCCATTTGAAACCATGTGGTGAGAAAGAGATGTGCAGACTCCACAGTCAGCAGACTGGGGTTGAGTCCAGGCAGGGACATCTGGTTTTCACGTTCCCATTTGGAGACCAAGTGGTATTTGTATCCTATGCAGGAAACTTGGAAGAATCAGAAGTTTTGAACACCCAGGCTCTTGGAGGACTGTGTAACATGATGCAAATGTGGCACTATCCCTAGTGTGGCACTAAATATTATGGAAGAATGTGGTCAGTAAAGGGGAATGTTGTATTAGTTAGTGTTCTCTAGAGGAACAGAACTGGTAGTATTTATAGAATATATAAAGAGTATTCATTAGACTGGCTTACAGGTTAGTCCAACAATGGCTTTCTGCCACTGGGACGTCTAAGAATCCAGCAGCTGTTCAGTCCATGAGGTTGGATGTCTCAGCTGGTCATCAGTATATTTCAGAGTTCCCAAGAAGTAGCTTCCAATGCCAGTGAGGCAAGAGTGAGGACAGGCAGGCAAAAAACAAATGCTTTCTTCTTCCTTTCTATAGGCTGCCACCGGAAGATGTAGCCCAGATTTTAGGTGGATCTTCCTACTCCAAAAGATCCAGATTTAGGGTGAGTTTTCCTACTTTGAATAATTCAAGCAAGAAAAATCCCACATAGATGTACCCAATAGCTTGGGTTTTAGTTAAGTCCAGATGTAGTCAAGTTGATAACCAAGAGCAGCCATCACAGATATGAATGTAAAATCCTGGCTTTGCTATCTACTCATTGTATAGCATTGGGGAAACTTCCCGGTTTTTCTGAGTCTCTGTTTTCTCATTGAGAAAATGGAAATGGTAGACTCGAGCCCAGAGAATCAGTGAGATTATTTTGAGTGGTCCCAGAATATCCTCTGATTTAATCCCTAGTTTATGTTGGTGTCATTATTATGTAAGTGGTTACTTGGGAAGTGTGTGTAGGTGTGGGTGAGTGTGTGTGTGTTAGGATTTTGTTCTAGCCCCTGAAGCCACAGCTGGCCAATGGCAATTAGCCAGCCTAACCAAGGTTTGAGGTCAAGCTCCATTTAAAAAGGCTCTCCACCTTCACCCCCTCCCTTCTTGTCCTTCCCCCCGCCCACGCCCACCCTGGCAGAGGTCATGCGTCTCTGGCCCCCATCTCTCTCTCTCTCTTCCCCCTCTCTCTTTCTCCATCCATCTATCTCTTCTCTCTCTCTCCATAATAATAAAGCCTCTCCACATGGGCCCAGTCTAAGTGTCTCTATGGCTTCTGGTCACCACACCTGCATGAGACAGGGACCCCCCATCCACCGCCATCCACTGTCATACAGGGTATACACATTATCATAACATAACAGGGAGAGCATTTAGGAAGGAACCAGCAGCATATTCTCAAGATGTGAGGGTGGTGGTTTCATTTCTGTGGCAACTTCAAGGAGAATGGGGTTTAATTCAGCTCACAGTTACCACAGATCGCAGTTTCCAGTTACAGTTCCACCACAGTGGACAAGTCAGAGAGGCAAGGACTTGCAACATCCAGTCACATCACATCTACAACCAAGGACAGAGGACAGTGCATGCGTTTGGTGGCTAACTTCTGCTCAGCATGATCTCTCCACTCATACACTCCAGGAGCCCTTGCCTAGGGAATGGTACCACCCTCAGTGGGTGGAGTCTATCACTGAGGATAACCCAATTTAGATAGTCTCTCATTGGTACTTCTCATCAGATAATTATAGGTTGTACCAAAACTAATCATTCGAGTGGGTGAGTCACCCTTCTGGTTCTTGGCAACGACAGAGCAACCTTCTTGGTCGAAAAGGGCAAGTCTACAACCTTAAACCAAAGTGGCCAGCTCGCAGCTCCTTCAAGGACTAACTGGGTCCAGGAGCTACATAACCACCTCAAGCCTATAGCCAGAGTAGTGACTGGGGGATTTGCTTTACATAATGGAACATTAGCAGAAGCAGAGGCCTTAGAAGGTGCTCCCCATTAGATCTAGTCTCTTGCCATTCCTGGAAGCCCTACCATGACAATCATGGGAAAGGTGGTCTAGCCAACCTGATGGAGGATGACACATGTAGTTATCAGACCATCTTAAGGCCATCTTAAGTTACCCATCCTCCAGTCAACTCCACAGCTGACTCAAACACAAAAATAGCTCCTGTGGAGACCATCTAAGTGGGTTTCAGATTTCCAAGTGACATCTAGCCACTATATGGGGCAGGACACAATGTCAAAATCATATGTGACCCAAAGCAGAAATAAGAGACCTTGAAATATTGTCCCAGAGAGGTACCTAGTGTAAATGCTGCAAGGGGCTATTTTCCACGGGGCCAGTCTGGAGGGGTAGGTCTCTGCAGCATTGGGGATAAGTATGCTCTTTACCCAACCTCAACCTGGAGCATAGTATGACTTCATTGTGGAAAAGGCTGTAGGGTCTCAGTTCTGTATGGATGCTGTGGTGTTTGAAAAAATATGGTCCACAAAGGGAGTGACTATTTGTAGGCATGGCCTTGTTGGAGGAAGTGTGTCATTGTGGAGGCGGGCTTTGAGGTCTTTTTCTCAAGCTCCTCTCTGTGAGACTTCCTGTTGCCTAAAAGATATATAGCACTTTCAGCTACCAGCAGCACATCTGCCTGCATGCTGCCACGCTCCCCACCATGATGATAATTGACTGCATCTCTGTAACTGTAAGTGAGGGCCTCAAATGTTTCCATTTATAAGAGTTGCCATTGTCCTGGTGTCTCTTCACAGCAACAGTAACCCTAACTAAGATAGATGCCATGATGATCCGGTGCTAACCTGACTGGACTTGGAATCACCTAGATGGTGAGGCACATTTCTGGTGCCTCTGAGAAAGCATTTACATGAGGACCAATACAGTAGGAAAGACCCGCCATGAATGAGCAGCACCATCTCATAGGCTGAGGACCTGGATGGAATAAAAGGGGGAAAGGAGAGAACCGGCCAACCACTAGCAGAGCATTCCACTTTTCTCCGCTACCTGGTTGCCATGAAGTGAGCTACCCTGCTTCCCCAGGTCCACCCCTCCCTGAAGGACTGAGAACTCTGAAACAATCACCAAAATAAATAATTCCTCCTCCTGAGTTTCTTCTGTGGGGTGTTTTGGTCAAAGACATTGCAAAAGTAATTAATATGGGCGCTTGATGGTTGTACCATGTTGGAAAAGCCAGGAGGCAGCACCCCCACATAAATCTCTAAAGGGATCAGCAGTGGCCACTCAGGAAGGGCACATTATAGGTAGAACTTCCTGGACAATAGACTTGAACCACATCAGGATTATGTGAGCTTCTATACACACCACTCCAGGGACCACCAGGGATACCTGGAAGGGTATTTTTAGATGGAATGATCTCTGTGTTAGAGAGAGCCACTGAGACAAGCATAGGAACCCCACCTGCATAGATGACGGGGTGCAAATAAAGACTCGTGTCCGGTACACAAAATAGATACATTAGACGTTCTCGTGTGCTGTGACCACCGGGCCTGGGAAAAAACCAAAAATCAACAACAACAAAAAATCCGTAAGGATGAAAGATTTCTTTCTGCCCATAGTTCCAGAGCACTTCAGTCCATCAAAGCAGGAAAGGCCTGGTGGACGTGCTTACATCATAGCGGCAGGAGCATATGGAAGAGACCAGTCATATCATGATAAACCAGGACGAAGACTGAGACAGGAAATAGGTGGAGATAACAGACCTCTGAGGACCCTTCTTCTCCTAGCCTATGACCTTTCCAGATCATCCCCAAGAGCACAACTAGCTGTTGAAAGCACAACTTAAAGTGAGCATCAGAGAAGCCAGGATTGTCAATTACAGGGACCAGTTTTCTTCAAAGGAAGGAAATTTGAAGGATTCGTGGTGACCCCAGAGTGCCAGGAAAGTGGTCACACAACCTGGTGATCCTTTGCTATTCTATCAGGAGCCAGCCATCACCTGATTCCCACACACACACCCGATATCCTGAGATCCTGACATTGTTTAGGCCCTAACCTTGGGCTTTGTCTCTCAGTGGGTAAGAACTCATCCCTATGAAAGATGCCCCATTTGCATCTTCCATCAATACAATCCATCCGCAGGCTTATTACATATTCTCCCCTCCTAAGCTCTAGTCTTGAGCTCTGTTTATCAGTCAATAGAATTCATTCTTATTGTAAAGGTCACAGGTGCTTTGCTGCTTTGCAAGGGAATTTTGATGTAGCCAGCCCTGGAGCTTTGTTATGAAAACTGTCCACCGAGGACTTTTCCCCCAAAGTTTTACTATGCTTAGATGTATAAGAAGAAAAAACCACCACTGAGTCAATCTCTGGAAAGCTTGACCCAGTGCCTACAAAGATGATACTGGCTCACATTCTTTTCCTCCCATAGATTGTTTCCCCACTGCACCCCAACAACTAGGGACTGAGTTCAAAACATAAGCCTCTAGGAAATGGTCCAGATTCAAACCAAAACAAAAGGGGATTTGACCTGGGTGGCCAGGATGGGTAACATGGAGATTACTAGGAGCCAGGATATCATCCCCAAACGAGCCTTAATCATCAGTCCTTACAAGGAACCAAGCACAGGCCCAAGGGAGAGAAGTCCTATGCCCATTGCACCATAGATGAGGGTCCTGCTGTTGAGATCCATGACAAAGATCTGATCTGACCAAGCCCCATGGACACTTCTCAAGCTACTTTCTTTTGCTGTGACAAACATGTGACACTATGTGCAAAAGAAAACAGTTACTTTGTCTTACATTTATTTCCCTGTCACACTCCCTTACTGAGGGAAGCCAAGGCAGGAACTGAAGCAGAAAACATGGAGAAATGCTGTCTCTCATGGCTTACTTATCTTGAGTTTTCTATACAACTCACCTGCTCAGAGGGGTGGCACTGCCTATGTTATTAACCAAGAAAAGACTCCCACGTAGACTTGCCTATAGGCCAGTGTGCTGGAGGCATCTTCTCAACTGAGGTTCCCTCCTCTCAGGGACTGTAGGGGCTTCACCCTATTCAGAATATCAGCTATTACATAGCAATCATCCAGAAAGATTAGCAGAGGCCTAGGAAGCTGCCATTGCTCAGCTCAGTTCAGGCAGCATTATGGTCTCAGGATGGGATGCCAAGTTCACAGACTGCAGGAATGGGATGCCAAGTTCACAGACTACAAGAAGAGCTAGCAGGAATCTCACTCCCTTCTTTGTTCTTTCTGGACATTCAGGTCAAACAGCCTGTGGGAAAATTTGAGATTTTATCCGGCTCTCAAAGATCAATATCACACTCTGTGTTTAGGGCTTGAGGGAAAATGGATTGAAGCTTGTCTGGCAGTGGGAAGGCCAGAGGCAGGCACCCCAGCACAGGTGACCCTCCAAAGAGGCATCTGATCATAGTTCTCAGGCTCTCAATCCTCCTGCAGAGCCACAGTCTGCCTGGGCCCCAAGCCTCTCCAAGCTAACAGACATCCCAGAGCCTCTCAGCACAGAGGTCCTGAGAGGTGGGCAGACAAGCCTTTGTTCACAGGGACCTGGGGAACTGACCTAAAATCTCTACCAGGTACCAGCTATGCTTGAAAGGAAGAGGTATCCAAAGCCAGGCTGAGAAGAGCTCACTTATTCTTTGTAGATATTTCTTGAACTTCACACTGCAGAAAACGTTCTGTCTCTTGTGTCAAGAGCAAGCCTCGTTGTTGCTATTGCCAGAGACCGCTTGCTATGTGTCTGGGTTTAATCACTGCAGTGAGCAGATGCCTGACAGAAATAACTTATGGTTTCAGAGGGCTTAATCCATGCTCACTTTGACCCCGTGTGTTCCGGCTGAAGAACAACGCATCGGGAGCATGTGTGTTAGCTAAGGTTCCTATTGCTGTGAAGAGATACCATGACCATGGCAACTCTTAAAAAGAAAACATTTAATTGTGGTGGCTCACTTCAGAGGTTTAGTCCTTTATCATCATTGCAGAACATGGTAGCTTGCAGGTAGGCATGGCGCTGGAGAGGGAGCTGCTATATGTTGATATGTAGACAACAGGAAGTAGATGGCCTTACTGGGCATGGCTTGAGCATGTGAGACTTCAAAGCCCTCCTTCACAGTGACACTTCCTCCAAGACTACACTGTAGTATGAAGTTTCTGACCTAGACTTTCTGGCCTAGCCCTGAGGTTCTGGCCTGCAGACCCATAGACCCACAGTCCTGCAGTCCTATGGAGACATACAGATGCTTACATTAATTTTATGCTGATTGGCCTAGGGCCCAGGCATATAACTTGCTAACTCTATACCCTTAAACTAACCTATTATTCTTATCCTGTTCAGCCATGTGGCTCAGTACCTTTTCTTAGAGCAGCATTTTAGCTTTTTTCCTCTGCTTCTGCTGGAGACTCATCTGGTTCTCTGGCATCTCTGCTCTGTTCTTCCTGTTCCTAGAGTTTTCTTAGTCTAGTAGCCCCACCCACACTTCCTGCTTGCCTTCAGCCAATCAGCATTTTTATTAAACCAGTAGGTGGGACAGTTATTTACAATGCAACAACATAATCCCAGTACACTACACCTCTGGATAGTTCTACTCCCTTTGGGGAGCATTGTCTTTCAAACCACCACAGAGTGAGTGTGTGTGTGTGTGTGTGTGTGTGTGTGTGTGTGTGACAGAAAAAGGCACCAGGGACCCTGTAACTTTTAAAGTTCGAAGCTCCAACTAGGCTCTGCCTCCCAAAGTTTTCAGTGCCCTCAGCTGGGGAATCATGCGTTCAGTACATGGTGAAGGACAGTTCATATTCAAACCACAAGGCTACATGAAGAATAAGAGCCTTTTCTAAGGCAATCCAAAAGTCAGAGCTCCAAGCTCCTTCTATGGTTGCTGAGGAAAGAGGCCCTGCTGCATACCCTAGCAATCCTGGTGCACAGGGCTTGGGTATGACCTGGGCACCTGGGTACTTAACCAACACTACATCTGCCTACGGTTTATGGCCAGTTTCAAGGTGTGGTGTCTGGCGGGTACCCAAGAAACTTCCTTTCTTGTGTTTTGAGATCATGTGGACATTATGATGCTGACTCTATAGGTTCCTTCTCCTGGGGGGAAGCATAGGCAACGGACATCAATTCCAAGTTCATTAATCCTTCCCGTTAGTTACTCATCTTCGTATAGGAAGAACTCTTCATATTCAACTCCCTTCAAAGTGCACACCTATGCCCGTTACTTATCTTCCTATAGGAAGAACTCTTCATATCTAACTCCCTTCAAAGTGCACACCTATGCCCGTTACTTATCTTCCTATAGGAAGAACTCTTCATATCTAACTCCCTTCAAAGTGCACACCTATGCCCGTTACTTATCTTCCTATAGGAAGAACTCTTCATATCTAACTCCCTTCAAAGTGCACACCTATGCCCTCCCAATAGCTAAAATCAAGCCAGCCGGGACTGAGGGTAGAGAGATGGCTCAGTGGTTAAGAGCACTTGCCTTTCTTGCTGAGGACCTGGGTTTGGTTCACAGCATCCACATGATGGCTCACGACTCTGTAACTGCAGCTCCAGGGGGTCCATCACCTTCTTCTGGCCTCCCAGGGCTCATACATGCACACTGTGCACATACAACCACCTAGGCACACACACACACATAAAAATAATTAATTTCAAGAAAAGAAGGCTCTATTTAGACTATCTGGAGTACTTACATTCGAGCCCTGCTCCTGCAGTCTGGAGAGTGAGTTCACTAGCCTGTTTCCCCTACTCCACGACGGGCACCAATTAGAAGCCTGTTAAGACTGAATGTTGTGTCATGCCGTGGGGAAATGATCGGATAAAGGGTATTTTGGAAATGTGTAGTGCAACTAATGTGGGTGTGTGGAAAAGAGGGAGGGGGAGGGAGGGAAGAAGGGGAGGAAGGGGGGAAGGAGGGAGGGAGGTGGAAGGGAGGCTAAGCCTTCTAACCCTGTGGTTTCAATCCCGTTATCTGGAGTAAAGGAACACCTCTTCCCGCAAGCAGATGGAAAACATCAACTTGTGGTTGTCATGGAGAAAAACTAGAGGCCATGTGCGTTACTCATAAGTGAACCCTGTTTGTCACATGGAGATTGTGAGGCCAGTTCAGAGGTCTGTCCTAGCTCTCTGGTGCCCGAATGCGAACTGTCCACACAGTGGCGATGAGGGGCAGAATTGCACTGAGTGTGTGGGCCAGGTCCTCAGAGCAGGGGGAAGGCCTGTGGATTCTCTACAGATGCTGGTGTACATGCTAAAAGCACTTACAAGCCTAGGAGAAAATAAATGGAAAGGATTGTTTTGAGGGAGACGGGAGGATATGGTAAAGGAGTCTGCTGAGGATGTAACCTGTGGGAGCTATTCCCAGACACCCTTGTTCCACCCCACACCAACTTGTCCTTTCTCAGCTCTGGCTCCACAGCAACAGGTCCAACACTGTCCAGGGTGAGGAGGTCAGGAGATTTGTATGTTCAAGACTTTTAAAAGGGATCATAGACAAAGCTTCCCTGCCTGCTGCCAAGGTGATGGGTGAAGCCCTGACGAACGGGCCTGCCTTGTCTGATGGGCATTCAGACCTTTTGTGCCCACTCCGACCTTCCACACCTGTGCTTCACACTCCTGGCTACATCTATCAAATCCTGCACTACAGACCCTATCCAGGCCCAGAGACCCTCCTCTTAACCTCTGAACTCCAGCTCTAATCTCCAATCCTGAACTCTGACCTCTGACCTTTACCCTCCTACTACTAACCACTACCTCTGTCTCTCTAGTCTCTCCACTCACACCCCTTTCCCCTGACCTTTGACCTTGCTCTCCAGCCAGGCCGACTAACGACCCAGGAGAGAAGCTAGCGTTTCGTCGGGTAACTGCCAGCCAGAGAGAAAACAGTATTTTTTCCTGTTCTTCAACAGAAGGGAATGTCCTCCCTGTCTCGCCCAGGATTTGCAAGACAGCTCTCAGCCCCTCCTCCTTCCTGGTTTTCAGCCTTCTCTTGGTTTCCATGGATTCCGATATTTGCTCCCAGCACCTGAGTCTCAAGGGAGGGGGAAGGGAGGAGGGAGTGGCTCAGCGGCTGGAGGAGGGGGAGGGGGAGAAGCTTTGCATCACTTCTGCACAAGTCACTGACCCAGACTCTAAAGACCTTCTCAGAAGGTGTTGAGGACTTGCTGGTACCCAATACTTCCCACTTTCCTTTTTGTGTGTGGGGGGAGGGGTGTGAAAAAAAAATCACTTGGTGATGATACCCAGCATCAAAGAAACTCACGGAGGAACTTCCATGACAGAAAGGCGGGGTATGCTGTCTGGGAGCATCACAAGAGGGACCCTGTCCCACAGCTATATGAAAGAGCTGCACCATTGGTGGTGGTGCAGGCCCTTAGTCTCAGCACTCGGGAGGCAGAGGCAGGTGGATCACTATGAGTTCGAGGCCAGCCTGGTCTAAGGTGTGAGTTCCAGGATGGCCCGGTTTCTGAGGTTTTGGTGCTATCTGCAACACTAACTGGTCTGAGGAAGAGAAGGAGGGCAAGGTGGCCACTGTCTACTTGGGGGTGTCCAGCTCACACAGTGCAGCCCCAGCCAGAGCATCTGCAAGGAATTCCTGGCTGCCTCACTTCGCCAGAGCCCCTGGTATGTGCTTAGTGACAAGGGAAAGGGTGGGCACTGCCACCCACCGTGGTTCCTTCTCTCGCTGATATGTTTGTGAATATGATGCACATGAATTAGTATATGGGTATGTGCCACTGTATGTATGGGTGTACATGGACATGCATGTGGGTGTACATGGACATGCATGTGGGTGTACATGGACGTGCATGTGGGTGTACATGGACGTGCATGTGGGTGTACATGGACGTGCATGTGGGTGTACATGGACATGCATGTGGGTGTACATGGACGTGCATGTGGGTGTACATGGACGTGCATGTGGGTGTACATGGACGTGCATGTGGGTGTACATGTCAGGTGTCTGTCTTCCATACTGCCCTCTGTTGTGGGATATTTGTACACTATGTGCATTGCTGTGATTGGTATACTAAGAAGCTGAATGGCCAATAGCTGTGCAGGAGGTACAGGCAGGGTTTCCAGGGAGAGAGAGGAAGACTAGATGCGGAGGAGACGCCAGAATAAACAGGAAGTGCGAGAGGGAAGAGAGGTAATGCCACATGATAGGATGTAGATGAATATGAATGGGTTAGTTTAAGTTAGAAGAGCTAGTTAGTGTTGTGGAATGGAATATTTGTTTAACTGTGTAAAGATGGGTCGGTTTTGTTTATGTTGCATTATGTAATATGTAAATATGTGTTACTGTATTACCTTGTCTGCCTAAGGCAACTGAATGGTCTAATAAAAAGCTGAATGGCCAATAGCTAGGCGGAGAGGGGAGAGGAGAGACTGGCGGGCAGAGAGAATAAGGAGGAGGAGGAATCTGGGCTTGGGGGAGAGAGGGGTAAGGAAAAGAGAGACAGAGGGAAGTGGCAAGGGCCAGACAGACGGACAGACAGATATGGGGGGAAGCAGAAAAGCAGGACCTATACAATGAAAGAAAGGTAAAAATTCCTGAGGCTAAAACATAGTTGAAAATCAACAGATTAAAATAAGTTATAAGAGCTACTGGGAGAGCTAGCTGTATTTATTCCTTTGTTTGGTGTGATGGGTATGTGCAGGACTTGTCTGAAGTCTTGGCTGGATAGTCTGAGGCTGGACCATCTCAGCTAGCAGCTTTGAAGTTGTTCCCAGACACAGAATCTTGAGGAAACCGCAACAGAGGCATTCTGAGAGGTTGAGTCACCTGGGCTATTTATCTTTATTGGTGTCGGGACCTCTTGTTCTGAAGACACATAAACTTTTAAAGGTAACATATATATCTGCATTAACACAAGTATGGAATGTTCAGGGTGCACAAGTCAGCTAAAGGCAATTTTTTCTTTCATTTTATGTTTGAGCAGATAAAAGGCATCTGTTAACTTTATAAGTTTGTTTGGGCTGTATAGGCACACCTCTGTCCATGCCATATGAAAGGATGGCATGTAATAATATGACCCAGGACTCAACCATTGCCCCAGTTTTCTCAGAGTCCCCTAGAGATGCTGTCACCCCCAGATAACAACAAAAAACAGTCTAGAGAACTTAATGCCCACATTCCCAAGAATTGGAGTGGGTGATTTTTGGTTATTTGGTGGGTTGTGCACCTTGAACATTTCATACTTGTGTTAATGCAGATATATATGTTACCTTTAAAAGTTTGTGTGTCTTCAGAATAAAAGGACTGGACACCAATAAAGATAAATAGCCCAGGAGATCCAACCTCTCAGAATGCCTCTGTTGCTGTTTCTTCAAATGATGTTTGTCATCATTTAGGGCACTTGTTTACAAGTTGTTATTGCTCATGGTCAGGAAAAAAGCTAAACCAAGATTAGATTCAGGGATCAGGGAAAGGGGGGGTATATTATAGACATGATGGGGTAAGAGGGCAAATTCTTGAGTCTACTTTTGAACTGTTAGTCTCAAATATTTTACATTGGTGTAGATTTCTATATATTGATAACATTTAGGGTTGTTTTTTATTATGCTGTATATTTTTCTACTCTTGTTTAAGAAACTGAAAAAAAAAAAATAGACTTCCAGTCAGGCTGAGCTGATAGCTGGGTTTGTTGAAGGATATCAGCTGCCGGATTTTGTGATTTGGGCCAAGGATTGAAGCCATGCCTGGTCCAGAAAGTGATGTTCAATTCCAGTTCACTGGTATTAAAAAGTATTTCAACTCTTATACTCTCACAGGTAGAATGAATTGCGTACTGGTCACATACAGAGGCATTGCTTTGTTGGTCTTATACTTCAAGTTAAGGCCTAAAAAAAAATCCATCTATGAAAGCAACATAACGGATTTTAAATGTCAGACCTCATCTGTTAAGTTCCATGCCTGCCTGAAGAAGCTGATTCATCAACTCATCATGCAATACTCAATTTGTACAATGAATTATGAACCTGAAAAAAAAAAGAAATGATACTTGTGCAGCTCATTTAAAAATGTAAAGTTTTAGTCCTTGAAAGTAATTTAGGATAATTAAAAAAGACAGGTTAGTAGTTAGTCATCTATAACAACCAAATTCTAGCTAGCCAGCTTCTGCTGGGAGTGCCTTGTACACTGGAATTGCAGGCAGCCGCCGTGTTTACCCTGCTTTTATGTAGCTTCTGAGGATCTGACTCCAGTCTGTCAGCTTGTGGAATGAATCCCTACTGAGTGAACCTTCTCCACAGCCAGCCTTTCTCTTCTGAGAACTGTTGGAAAGATCTCAGCCAGAGGAGGTTCATGGTGGCCATGGCTGAACTAGGATCAGGGCAGCTAAGCAGGCTGCCCAGTAGAGGTACTCACAATGAGGAAGCCACACTCAGGCTGGGGTTTTACTTGAAATTCTTATCCAAGCCCAGGGATCCGGACAGCCTTCTAAAGAGGCCCATTACATTATTCATTTACCAAAATTGACTGGGATTGTGCACACTATGAGCTCTATCTGACTCAATGTTTGCATAGTGTCTGGCTTTCACATAGTTAGGTTCTTAGAGTCCATTTGTGAATAAAGGGACCTGTGGTGGGGAGAAGGTACCATCATCATCTTGGCATGGCATGGTGATCTGGGATTCACTTATGACCCCTGAGATTACAGAATGAGGGGTGTGTGGTTAAAGGGCAGCTAGGATCAGGGTGTACCTGCACAGAACCCTCTTCTCTGTCCTCTGCTCTTGGATGGAGGACCTAACCCGCTGAGCTTCAGCTGTGTGGACCAGTCCAGCTTTCCAGGAACCACACAATTGTTTAATCTGTTGTATCAACGAGTCTCCCCTAAGAACCCCCTTCTTTATCAGTTGCCAGTGATTTACCATCCTAGGAACCTCCCCACGCAGGTCCAGTGACATCTACCCCAGAGAGCCTCTTCTAATGGTCCAGGAAGCCGCCGCCTCCTCCTCCTCCTCCCCCACCTCCTCCTCCTCCTCC
>PVIH01013628.1:0-29669 GCA_004025045.1 Sigmodon hispidus | reverse complement strand
TTTTATAGCATCCTGGGCATTTCACATCCATGAAGTAGGAATTGGGGCTCTGAACCAGGCGCTTTTTCTTGTGTTTCCTCTTTTCCTCTTCTGGAGAGGGATGAAGGAGATCCTTTGCGAGAGGCATGTTCTCGTAGGGAAGCCGTCACGCCGGAAAGCCTCTTCCACTTCTTATTTTGATCGTTCAAGACAGGGTTTCTGTGTGTAGCCCTGGCTGTCTTGGTACTCACTCTATAGACCAGGCTGGCCTCAAACTCAGAGATCTGCCTGCCTCCGCCTCCTGAGTGCTGGAATTAAAGGGTTTGCCACCACTGCCTGGCTCAGAGAGTCTCTTCTAATGATCCAGAAAGCCTCTACAAACTACTAGTGTCTGAAGCTCAGCCCAACCAACTCCACAAATCTGAAATGTCCCCCAGACAATTTGGGTGCTGGGTCCTGGCTTGTAGCATTGTTTAAGGCTGTGGATCTCAGTGGAAGAGCTCAGTGGATGGCTCAGTTTAGACCAACCATATGACCAGTGTCCTCCTTGAGGGATTCCTCAGCTCCTGCTACCCCTGGCTGCTTCGTCCCTTCACCACCTCCCTAAGTTCTACCATAGTTTTCACACTCAAACCAACTGATTCGGAGACCCAAGTAAACTATCCATTTGCAACCTTCAAATAGATTCAAAAGAGACTCCTGGGTATGTGTCCACCGAGACATGGGCAACGGAACTCTGGACCAGAACCAGTCAAAAAGAACTAAATTGGAAAGAGCCCAATATCATTGATGGTAGAAGATTAATGAAACAGGAGCTTCTGTAGATCAGAAGAGGGTCCCTGGGGCTGGAGTTAGGGTGTACTGTGAGCTACCACATGGGTACTAGGAAAATGAATTTGGTAGAACAGTAGGTGATCTTAACTTTGAGCCATCTCTCCAGCCCAAGATTTTATTTTTAGTTATGTGCATACTTGCGGGCATCTGTGGAGGTATGTGCACGTGAATGCATTATCCGGGGAGCCAGAAGAGGGCATCAGGTCCTCTGGAGCTGGAGTTAGAGGGAATTATTGAAGGACCCTGGGTTCTAGGGCCTGACTCAGGCATTCAGTTC
Source organism: Sigmodon hispidus (assembly GCA_004025045.1). Lineage (NCBI taxonomy): Eukaryota > Metazoa > Chordata > Mammalia > Rodentia > Cricetidae > Sigmodon > Sigmodon hispidus. Next base: position 28,579 of record PVIH01013628.1, on the reverse strand, counting down.
AGGTATTCAGCAGAGCACCCGCCCCTCCATGAGAACAAGGAACTAAAGTCTAAAAGTCTGTCCCAGGAAACAGAGTGACCCAGCCCAGATAGCCGTAATCAACTCAGATAGGACATAATAGTCAAACCTGTGATTAAAATACCAGAATTTCCAAGCAGAATAGCTGTGACCAACACCCAGTTGTAATTGCCCCAGTTGTGGGTTTTTTTTTTTTTTTTTTTTTTTTTTTTTTTTAGCCTTTAAAAGAGATATGAGATTGTTAATCAGGGCTACTCCCTTGCTTCCAAATAAATAAATAATAAATAAATAAATAAATCCTCTTGCTCTTTGCATCAACTGGACTGGAATCTGGACTCTTGGGGCCCCCCTTCCAGAGGATAGTACCGTGACTCTAGGGTCTATCATTATGAACAGCCCAATTCGGGTGCTAGGAATGGAATTCCAATCCTTTGCAAGTTATTCCAGTTAACCACTGACCATCTCTCCAGCTCAGAGTTTTTGCGGCTGCTGCCGCTGCTATTTTTGTTTGCTTGTTTTTGAGACAATGTCTTACTGGAGCTCAGCTCATAGCAGAGGATAACCTTGACCATCTGCTCCTCCTACCTCACCTCCCAGGTGCTAGGATTCCAAGCAAGCACCACCACACCCAGCAATTCCATCTATTTAAAGTTAAGAAAGAACACAAATAACAATAATAGAAGCCACTGAAAGAAGAATGTCAACCCTTGGTGAGTAGCAGCTGGAAGACGTGGTACAAAGGGACTTTCAAGATCAGGGACAGTGAGTTTAATTCATCCTAACGCTTTCATAGCGTATCCAGTTGTGAAAACTCAAAGATGTGCGCCACCACACATGTCATCCTTACGAACATGTGATAAACTTAACCTCGCTTCTGCCCGTGAGGAAAAGGGTGGAAAGGGAGAGAAAAGAGGAATGCTACACAGTTAGGTCAGCATCTCCGGGCAGCTGCGCCCTGGCATCCTGCTGGGCTCTCTCCTGCTGATCCTCAGAGTCAGACATACATACAGGAGAGAGAGAGAGTCCAGGGGCAAGCCTCAGTCTGGGGCTGGGAGCAGGGTTAGGAGAGAAGGCCAGTCTCGCCCCAGTCTTATCCCTTGGAAGCCACTGGGTACCTTCCCCTCCTCTGACCTACTTGGCATCCATTCTTCCTTCCTTCCTTCCTTCCTTCCTTCCTTCCTTCCTTCCTCCCTCCCTCCCTCCCTCCCTCCCTCCCTTCCTTCCTTCCTTCCTTCCTTCCTTTTGTGTCCACTTGATCCTGGGGGTGGTACCCAGAGCCCTGGGCTAGTCAGTTTCTCTACCATTGGGCAACAACCGGATCTCAGCATTCTCTCCTCTTGATTCCTGTGTGTCCATTACTCTCCCTTACCTGGCTTTCCTCCTGCACTCTGGTCAGTCTTCAGCTGCTGAGGCTCCAACCGCTCCTCCAGATAAGGGTCTCAGGACTTTACTGCAGAACTCAGCTCTGCTCAAGTCCAAGCGACTTTAGCAGCCTGACCTCCAGGTCAGATCTCTCTTTGTTCCACATAGCATAAAAGCCTATCTCAAGTGCCGCTGTGAAAGGTAAAGTTTGAACTAAATTCCTTGTTCATGCCCATTGCTGCCATCTCAGAGGTCACATGGCCAACAGCCCCACCAGAAATCTGGGTATACCCAAATCTTCACAGGTAGAGCCCATCTGTTTCCAAATGTCACTCCTCACTCCCAGCCCCTCTCCCATCCCAGTCCCAGGTTTTCACATTTCCTATCCTGAGTTATTACTTGGCTTCTGGCCAGTCATCCCATCCAATAAACAAAAGAAACTTTGTGGAGCCCCTCAGCTATTTACAATGATAGCCCATTACTCTTGAGATGACAGCGAAGCCTCAGATGACCGGATCTTTGTGTCACCCAGAGAACTCAACAATGTGGCCTCCATCCTACCAGCTGACCTAGAACTCTGGGCACAGGACCCAAGCACTGTCCCATCATGACCTAGCTCTGGTCCCAAAATCTTTTATTTTGCATTTCTATAACGTGTCTCTCCAGTCTCCATAGATAACCAGCCTGGACATGTCTTCTCTGCTACCTCCTGCTTCCTCCACCTCTGGATTAAGCTGGACACTTCCTTCGCATCTCCTGTGTCCTTTGAAGCTTCTCCATTGAGTTCATTATTATCAAGAAACACCCAAGGCAAGCTGCTTTATAAAGAACGGAGGTTGATTCAACCCAAGTTTTGGATGCAGGAAGCTTAACCAATATTATGCAGGTTGTAGCATGGACCTCCCTAGTTGTATTACATCATGGCAGAAATGCCATTTCTCTGCCTGCATGCATGGACGCACCTCTCTTCTTCTTTGTAGAAAGCCATCAGGATTCAGCCACAGGAGCTTCACTTTTCAAAGGGGCCACCATGTCAGTCTCCATGTTCATGAAGCAGTGTATGAGGACAAGGGACATTAACTTCCCCAAGTTCCCCTTGGGGGAGTGAGTGAGTAGGCACTGAGTACAACTCAGACTCAGACTCCAGAAACAAGCAAGTTTATTTCAGGAAGAGGTAAGCCTCTACACCAGCCACCGGAAGGAAAGGGCTGTGCTTTGCTGGCCTCTGCTGCTGAGGCTTGGTGCCGCTAGCTGGCCCAGGTCATCTCACATCAGGACTCCACCTTTGTTGCCAAGGACCTCAGGCAGAACCCAGGCTGGCTCATGAGGAAGTGCCCACTTGTTAGGTCCTCATACTTACGAGCACAAGCTTCGAGGCCCCAGTTGTAGTTGGTTTGAATTAGCTGAGGCCTACTGGCCCCCAGGCCCTTAGAAGCCTCTAGGACCAATACACCCTGCAGAACCCCTTAATCCCTATTGAACTGTATTTCTTACTGGTTGGAAATCAAAACTTCAAGACAACTGACGAAAATCAAAACCGGTCTGAAGATCACCCACATAGAGACAGCACTTCCATTTTCTGAGGAATATTTCAAACAAGCCTGAGGCTTACAGCCAAATGCAAATGACCTTTGGCCCCACAATCCTCTCCTCTCTCATCCATAAACCTGAAGAGTGAGTCTCATAAGGGCACCTTACTGTTCCAGTTATGAAAAGAAATTCTTAACTAGAGTATGTAAACCAACTGTGTTGTTTTTACTTAATCTTGAACTTGGCTTAATCTTTGAACCTGGCTGGAGTTATATCCTTTAAGCAGTATATCTTCAGAAGCTACAAAATAATATATACAGCTCTCAGTGAGATAATTCTCTCTCCCCCCACACACACTGCAGTACCAGTGATAAAACACAGGACTCAATAGGTAGGCAAGTGCCCCATAACTGGGATAACCCACAGGCCTCTTTGTACTTAGTGGGATTTGGAGGACCCTGGACATTGCAGAGTCATGTTCTGTGGTGGTTAAAATTTTCTGTCACCTTGACTGCATTCAGAGACACAAGGGAGCTAGGGTTGTATTACACAGGGTGTGTCTGTGAGTGCATTTCCAGAGACAGTCAGATCCAGAGCTCTGGTGTTCTGAGCAGATTAATCCCCTGATGAATTCAAAACATGATGTTATGACTGGGGGAAGGTGAGAGGTAGGCAGTAGAGCCCAGTAGGAGGAAGTGGTCACTGAGAGAATGTGGCTCTGAGGGCTACATCTTACCCTGGCCTGTGTTCTTTCCCTTGTCTTCCTGTCCACCATGAAGGGTAGACCAGTTGTCCCATGATTTTCTATCCAAGTACATGGGGTGGAAGGACTGTGGATAAGCCCTCTGAAACTGTGAGCCAAGGTAGGATTTTTCTTTCTTCCTTGTGCAAGACGCTTTGCTCAAAGCAACAGTAAGATTAATAAAGAAATGTCTCTGTGAATAAATACAATTTTTTTCCGGCAGTAGTAGGGTCCCTGGAGATAACAGACAGCACATGGAAACTAGACACTTTCAAATACAGATCTGGTAAGTGACATCAGGAGAAGAGGGTCTGGGAGGAAATAAGAGGCTGACTCCCAGGTTGGTTCCACAGTGTTTCACCCTATGGAGGAACACACTGGGGGAGCACATGAGTGTTATTCTTCCCACCAAGGCAAGCGACCTTCCCTCTGTGGAAATGGCACCCTCTGCCAAAGCACCACTGATGGTCCACACTGAGGCACCCATGTCTCAGCATGAGGCCAGCCAGGGTCAGGGTCTATGTTTGTCGCCATTTAAATAAAGCATCCCCTACGAGTGCATTTCTGAATGTTAGTGGCTCTGTTTTGGGAGGCTGGGAGAATTTGGAGCCTAGCTGGTGGGACACTTATAGTATCTACCTCTCATTGTGGCTGGGCTGTCAGCTTTCTGTCTAGCATGGTTATGTCAACCCTCTCCATAGTCTTCCACAGCCCCAGGACAACCTGCTTTGTCTGCCACATTTCCCCCACCATGATGGACTCTAAACCGTGAGCCAAGACAAAAATTCTCTGCCAGCTGTCACAACACAGCCACGAGAAAAACCACAGCAAGGTCTGTGCTCAGCATCGATTAAGGCCCAGCTTTCATTACCTCTGCTGAGGATATAGGAGCCATGGACATTCTCTAGCTGCAGAAACAGGCCCAGAGAGGCTGAGTAACTTGTCCAAGGCTGCACAGTTCTTAAAAGAATGGAACTCCGACTTCTCTTTCACACTTTTTCCTCACTTGTGAGGCCAGATCCCTGGTGAGCCAAGAACAGAACGCTTCACACAGGTCATCATAGAGGGATTGAAACATCATATATTTCAACAATGCTTGTGCAAGGATCTTGGAGTACAAGCGATATTTTTCTCTCCCCCCTCCCCGCCCAACATTTGCTAATGTGCTTTTGCTCTCTGCATTAGTTAAAAAAGAAAAATCTAAACATTTAAGACCTTTTTCTCCCGATTTGCTTCTATAAAGAGCATGGCCAGGATAACAGTCACCCAGAGGGGTCTGCTCGGATGAGATGAACCACTCACAGCGGCTCCTGCTTCAGCTCAGAAAGGCATGACGGGCACTGTCTCTCTCTATCTCTTTTTTTAACCAAGCCCTATCTTCCGCTCCCAGCGTCTGCCAGCGTCTGCCAAAGATCAATAGACAAAATGTTCGCGTGTAGACTCTCTCTGCCTTTTTTCGCAGAACTGCACTGAAAGACACCATCTGCTGCATTTCTCATATCCCTTGCAAAGATCCAATTGACAAACTCTTGCTGGATTTGTAGCTAGGGGGACACTGTCTTGATCAACCTGTGAGCCCTGGAAGAGTTTAACCATGTCTGTTCCCCTTATGTTATTTTCACAGAGTCCGGTAAATTCCCCCAGCATTTGCCACATGCTCAAAAAAAAAAAAAAATATTTGCGGAGTTTATTGACTCGCACAACCGAGTAGGTTCTTCAGGATCACACAGATCCAGGGTCTGAAGGACACACCCACAGGAAGACTCTTTGGGCTCCATGCTCAGGAATACTGACTTCCTGTCCTGGCCAGGCACAGTCCTTTCCAAAGTCACCCTCCACCCTGCACCTCCTCAGCCTGATAGGACTCTGATTAGTTGGTTTAGATCACAAGGCCCATCACACAACCAATCAAATTGGCGAAGGGAATGAGTTCATCTCATTGGGTAGATGTGGGTCAAGTCCCGCCCTGGAACCGCAGTCCCTCAAACCGTACTTTCAAGAGTGGTTGTGGAGGCATGGACTCCTCCACAGTCCCCACGTGTGCCTGTGATCTTACCCTCTCTAACTGCAGTTTTCCGCTTCTATACTTGACACCAACAGTCCTGCGTCTAGAACCATCCACCCAAAAGTCCAACTCCACTCAGCCCCAGCAGCTGCTTGATCCAAATCCTTCACACCTCAGATCTGAAGTGACACTGTGGACAAGGCGTTGCACCCATTTTACAGCCAGATATATTGAGGCCAGCCTGAACTAATGATACCTGTTTTTAAAAATTTCTTGTTGTTATCCCCCACCCACCATGCATGTAGGTGTATTCTAAGTGGAAGTCAGAGGACAGCTCTGTAGAGACAGTTCCCTCCTTCCACATTGCATAGGTTCCAAGGATCAAACTTAGGTCTCCAGGCATGTGCAGCAAGCCCCTTTAAACCACTGAGGCCTCTCGCTGGCCCAAACAATGCCTTTTTTATTTTGGACACAAAATCTTGCTGTAAGGCCCAAGTTGACCTCAAATTAACAATCCTCCTGCCCCAGATGCCCAAATGTTGGGTTATGACTGTGCTAACACTTGTGGAAGACTGCTCTTTCTTTCTACCACGGGGGTCCCAGATTTTTAGACCTCAATCATTAGTGTAGCAGCAGGTGCATTAACCACTGAGCCATCTTACCGGCCTCAAGGATGCTTTCCCTAGGGTCATGCAAGGAAGCTGGCGGCAGAACCTGGGTAGGGTTCAGGCTTCCCGCTACGTGGTTCAGAAACATAAAACTGCTTCAGTTGTGGACACTGGTGTGTGTGCGCACAGGGGTGACTCTCCCCATGAAGCTGCTTGATCCAATGGACGATACCCTGCATATAGCAATTGACACCCCCCCCATTCGCTTTCATGATTTCCCATTTCGTCTTCATTGCAGGCCCCCCAGGAAGCAGATGAGGTGATGGAGTTAGAAATTCAACAGGTTCATCAGAGGTAATTGCTGTGAACGAGATCAGGCAGGGAGAGCTGTGGGCCCTGTTCCAGACCCGATGATGTCACAGCCAAGTTCTGGTAGAACTCTGCAGCCAAAATGACTCACCAGAGGATTCCATTGGGCCCTTGCCTTGCTTCCCCGCTGCCTGAGGGGTGCTCAGAAGAGCCTGAAAAGGCTTAGCAGCAAAGCTCCTTAACCCCAGCAGTAGTGTTTGAAAGGGACACTTGTGTGCTGCATGAAGGAAGCCTCATGACCCAGCTTATCCATGCAGATGCTAGTGCCCAGGGCCCAGCTCAGCAGGCTGGCTCCAGACTGAGCCAGGATGGTATGGGAGGTGGGGAATCGGCCCTCAACATTTTGTTCATGCAAATCCAGCAGCACCTGACTCTCAGCTGCTGGGATGCTGTTCCCAGTACCAGTCATGACTCTAAGGTGTCATTGTCCCTTTACCCTCCAGGAAGAACAGTTAAGTGGCTGTCTAAAGGGTGGCAATGTCCATACTGGGCCTAGACTAAAACAACCAGAACAGCCATGCCACCCCCAGACACACACACACACACACACACACACACACACACACACACACACACACACACGTTCCCCCCCTCTCTGTCCTCCCTTCTCTGTTGCTTTGTAACTCTGGGTCATCCCCCTGCCTCAGCCTCTACCATACTGAGATTACAGGCCTCACACCTCAGTCTCCATGACTGTCACAGACCTCTTGTGTGGCAGCGAGAAGTCTGTTTGATGTAGCAGCTCCAATCTGAACTGGGTTCATAAACAACCCACAGCCTCTCCATTTGTTCCCTTTTCACGGACACCCAGCTGGTACCGAAGGGTGTCCCTCTAATTCCCAGCACACCTTACACCACTTTCCTTTGTGCCTTTTAGACAAGCTCAAGCCATGGTTTAGTGACTGGGATTTCAACAATCTCTTCCTAACAGTCAGTTCGCCTCCCTCCCCGCTAAAGATTCTGGTTTAGGTTTTAAAACTAAAGAGCCTGGGGTGATGGGACCAGCACCCAGGAGGCTGAGAGGAAGAGTGAGCTGAAGATCAGCTAAAACTCAGTTGCAAGATTCTGCTAAAAAACAAAAAACCCCAGGGGAGCCAAAGTGCTAATGTGTCCTACAAATGGAACGTGAAAGAAGCCAAGGGCAGGGAGATGGCCGTAAAGATGCTGGCTGGCAAGCCTGAAGATCCAAGGCAGTCTCCGGGACACACATGGAAGGAGGGGACGTCCTTAGGTTGTCCTCTGACCTCCATAGGTGTGAGTATACGGTCTCTCCCAGCATCTCCTCCTCTTCTTCCTCTCTCACACACCAATTAGTTAAAGGTTTTGTTTTAGACCTGGCTTACCACCCCAGACCAGTTTAGCACCCTTCCTGTAGACCCCCTTGCCAGCAAAGAGGCCACTGTCTGGCCAATGCACCTCTCAGTTCTCAGAGGTTAGCGCCAATACCCCTGCCCCCTCCCTTGTCCCACTGACCCCTGCACTCACCATAGGAAAAGGGCAGCCAGACAACTCAAGGGTCCCCTTCATCATCATTGTCTCCCCCACTCCCTCAACAGTGAGAGCCGTCCGGCATCACTGAGTCTCAGCCTTGGCTGTGAAGTTTTTATATGTGATTTTAAATTTATTCTTTCAAAATTTTTACGTATGCATACAACGCATTTCAATTATATTTAATTCTCGTTCCCTTTCCTAACTCTTCAGGTCCTCATATACTACTCCCCAACTTTATATATATATTTTAAATAACCTACTGAATCCAATTAGTGCTGTATATATCCACATCAGTATGGGGCTACCTACTGGAGCATGGTCAAACCACCAGGGACCATACCTCTAAAGAAAATGCATTTCACCACTCCTAACAATGACTGCACACTTAAGCCAATTATAATGCTGCAGAGTCATTCTCAAGATTTGTCTGACATGGGGCCTAGGTGTGGGGATTTTTAAAAAGTCAGGGTCCAGCTATGGAGCAGTGGCTAGCCTAGAACTCACAAAGCAGGTTGGGCTCAAATTCATGGCAATCTTCCTACAGCTGCCCCATGAACGCTAGGATGATGGGTATGTGCCGCCATGTCTGACCAACTTTTCTTGTTGAACAAATGGATGTTTTAGGAAAAAACATAACCTAACAGGAGCCTATGGAAGAGCATCCCTTCAGTGTGTCAGCCCCTGGACTACACTCACTCTCCCCTCAGACCGCATTGCCTTGGTCATCTTCTTGTCTCCATTGGCCTTTCTGCAATGCTAGGAGGCTTGTGTCTGCTGTGCCCTTTGTGTGAAGCAGACTTTTCAGAATTGGCCATGGTGGCTTATTCTGTTATCCCCTCCAATGTCCCCTCTCAGAGTGGCCTCCTGAGCTCCCTGCTTGTGCCTTGTACATAATCCATTATTCCTAACTTTCTTGTGCTGTCTTCGAAATCACCCTGTTGATTTCATCATGGCCACTCTGCTTCTCCAGCCTCCCCGCTGAGCAACCTGCTGTGGGATAATGCTCTGGTGCGCTGTAAAGATTTGTTACCCGTATTGGTTTAATAAAATTCTGATTGGCCAGAAGTATCAAGAAGTAAAGGCAGAGCAAACAGACAAGGAGAATTCTGGGAAGAGGAAAGGCAGAGAGGGAGACGCCAGCCAGACACAGAGCAAACAGAATGAGAATGCTGCACTGAGCAAAAAGGTACCAACCTACATCGCTAAACATGGATGAGAATTATGGGTTACTTTAAGTGCAAGAGTTAACAATAAGCCTGGGCCATAGGTCAAACAATTTATAATTAATATAAGCCTCTCTGTGTTTATTTGGGACTACGTGGCTGCAGGACCAGCTGGGCGGGACAGAAAAACTTCCAACTCCAGCCTGCAGCAAGAGCACTTTCTGTTCTGTTTAATGAGTGTCCACAGCAGAGCTGGCCACAGGTAGGATCCAATTACTAACTTGTGGAAACCAGTTGGGTTGGGATTGTGTCTATGGGATGACTTCTAAGTGTCCAGGCCAAAACCCTGGGTCTGGCCACAGCAACCTGCAGTAGCAAAACTCATGTCACCTTCTCCACCATGTAGCATTTCATGCCAGTGTTCAAGGGGAATACCAGCTGCTGCAGAGTGAATGACTAGGAGGAGGTGAGGTGCCGGATTCGCTCAATTAGCACCCCAAAACCCATCATCACTCAAAATCTGTCTGAGATAAATCACAAGTGGGTAATTATGATGTCAGGCCAGGTACCAGAGAGAAATTTTAAAAATGGCCATCAAAAAACTTCCTGGTTAATTCAAATCTATCCTTGCTTCCTCCAGGGGACAAAAGCACTTGGGCTAAAGAGCTGACCAGGCGGAGAGAAATGTGATTGCTCCATGCAGAATGGAGACTTCTGGATTTAATGTTTCTCTTTGTCAGGTTCCAGAATAGCACACCTGTCAGAAATGAAATCAATGACCATCCATCTAAAGGAAATCATTTCTTATCCTCCTCTGTGGTACTAGAGATTTAGCTCGGGGTCTTGGATTTGCAAAGCAAGTATTCTGTAGCAATGTCACACCTCTGGCCCCCTCAGCAGTGGTTCCTAAGCAAATGTCCTATGGTGAATTCTAGGCAAGAACTCTCCCACTGTGCTATATTACTGGTCCTCCTTTTACTTGCCAAGATAGAGTCTCCCCAAGTTCCCCTGGCTGGCCTTAAACTTGCTCGATAGGCTGGTTACACTGGCTTTGAACTTGGAATCCTCCTGCTTCAGCCTTCAGAGTAGCTGGAATTATAGGCCTCTGCTACCAGGTCTGGTCCAAAGTAAATCTTACGGCAGGGCTGTTATATATCTTGGCTATTAAATTTTAACTGCCCAGCCTGTTTACCAGGCAGGACCCCCTCAGCTCTTGGGTACAACTAGGTATCTAAGACTCTTTATCCTGCCATGGCCCTGGGTCCTTTGTGTTCCTATTACCAGTACCTTTCATCCAAATGTCACCAAGACCCAACTCAAGTTACTTAGCCTTCTACATTCCAGGCTTGTTCCAGGGGCCCCTTCAGGAAATCCTACCTCCTGGCCCTTTCTTCAAAAGTCCAGTGTCAGCCAGGCTTATCTCTCCCTGAACTGCTGGAACCTTAGGGTATGGCCAGCTCCAGATTGTGTCGAGGAGCTCTTCTCAACGACTGGGACTTGCCATTCTCCTATCTCAAGATTTTCAAGTGACTGGGATTACAGGCTGTGTACCACCAGGCTGTCTTACCTGATAGAAACCAGAAGCCACTTTGGACTAAGGGTCAGTGTGTTGGGAAAATGATATGCATAAGGATGGTCTTCTTGAATGGCAGAGGCAGGAACATTCAAATCACCTTTCAGCAGTGAAATGTCCTCTACAGACTTGTGTACCTCAGTGTTTGATTCCCAGTTGGATGCACTGTTTTGGAAGGCTGTGGAATTTCTGGGACATGGGGCCTGGCTGGCAGAAGCAGGCCACTGGGAGCAGGTTTTTAAGGTTATAGTCACTTATCATTGTCACCGCTTACTCTGTCCTGTCCACTGTGTAGTATGATACAAGGGATCTCCCCTGTCCCTTCTAGGCCTCCTCCATCACTATGGACTGAGCTCTCTGAAGCCATGAACCAAAGCCACCCCTCCACACCTTGAATCTGTTGAGCATTTGTCCATGAAGAGGCAAAGCTAACACTAATTCTGAGCCAAGCAGACTCCATCCAGGGAAGCTGGGTAATGGCAGGGCTGGATTCAGCCACAATCTCCCAGTTCAGGCTGGCTCTCATGGTGACATATCGAACTCTACACAATGCTGAGTTCCTTGCTTGCATCTGTTTAGTGCAGAGTCTTTAGGACATGTGGACACAGCTTCCCAAGTTTCTCAGACAATGGCCTCAGGGCTAGTTGCAACAGGGCCTGAGTATTTAACCAGAACCATATTGCTGGGATCATGTTTGAGCTGGTATGATACAAAAACACTTTACCCAGTTAGCTGGTGATGTCTATGAATAGAGAGATCTCATGCCCCATGGACATGGGATGGTGGACAAGAAGTGGCAGGTGAGACACTTAGACTGTTTCTATGTAGAAGGAGAGAGAGAGAGTGGGGGGGGGGGAGAGAGAGAGAGCTCCTGGAAGAGAAGAAGCAAGAGAGAGTGTCTGCTGCTGGTGGTAATTCTTCTTAAATGGGTCTTGACTTCAGAACTCAGGATAGAGTGTGGCTTTAGAGGCTAGAACAGAATCCTAGCACATATACTCAGCTCAAGTCCATTACCATGGCCACAGGAGAATCATGTTGTGATGGACATGATCCCTGGGTTACATGCTGCCTCCCTAGGGTACAGGTCCATCTATAACACAGGACTGGAGATGTTCACTGGTGAGTGAGGACTGCAAGAAAAAGCATAAAAGTGCCGTGCATTTCCAAACCAACCCAAAGTGTGTTCTAACAAAGGGAACACCAACACATTCAGGGGGATCCGAAGGCCTTAGGGATGGAATGGAATTCCTTGTCTCTTTCTCCCTGGCTCTGAGCACGCACAGGGCTCCCAGCATCATCAGACCATCAGGGTATGGTCTCTGAGAAAATCCCATCTGACAGGATCTCCCAAGCAGGGTAACGGAAGCCTGGCCTTGAGTAAAGAACTTCCAAAACAGGTGGGCATGCTATTGGAAGTTTCTAGAATGTGAATATTGAGCTGGTGAGATGGCTCAGTTGGTAAAAGTTTTTGCCATGAAACATAATGACCTGAGGTTGACCCTGGGTCCCACACACTGGAAAGAGAGAATTGAACCCCCATGAGTTATTCTCTGACCTACACCTATGCTCTGTGGCACATATCCTACCCTCAGAAATGTAATTAAGGGTTTTTAAGATGTGAATATTATTCCTACTATAAATCAGGTTTACTATGTAGCCCAGGCTGGCCTCAACCACCTGATTTTGTTTCAGGCTCCTGAGTGATAGATGACAGGTGTGTTCCACCATGCCATTCAGGAATGACCCTTAGTTCCCTTCCAGTCCGTGTGAGATCCTCCATTGGAGCCCTCTGACTTGTACCTTTTTGCCCAGTCTCTCACCTGCCCCGCACGTCGGAGCCTCTCCTCTGCAGCCTTGACTGGAGTCCTGATGGTGTTCCTTCACTGTAGGCCCTTGCTTTGGCCTTCACCTGCACTCTGAGTCTTGAAGGACAAAGCCTGTGGATTGCTAACTGCATTCTATGCTCCATGCTCTGTCCGGTATGTTTCTGGCTTCCTATCTGTGGGGGTTAGTAGAGGAAGTCTGAGCTGTTTACCTGGAGTCAGTAATTTTCAGCCTCCTGGAAAATTTCCACTGAGCTCTGCTCCAGGTAGCATCAGGTGTATAAGTCTGAGGTGACCTGCAATAAATGGCATTCTCCTTGCAAGAATGACCAAAGTGTCTATGTCTTTCAGTCTCCAGACTTGGGCCTGACGCGCTGACGACCCAGCTAGCATGGGCACTACATTTCACATCTCTAGGCTACCTGCTCCTTCCTGGCATTGTCTTCTTATCATGCCCACCTAGATACCTGCATGTCCCTCATGTTGCCTCTCTAGGACACAAACCAAACAGAGGTGACTCCTTCTGCCTCAGCAGCACCTCAGAGCCCCCATCTCTGCTTCTTCTCATTCCATATGCTCATGTACATCTGGCTAAGCTGGTCTTGAGAATCCTCCAGACACTCAGATGCTCTTCTCTGTACTCAGAGTGGTGAGCTGCTCCATAAATGGAGGGCCAATGGAATCTACTGAAATATGGGACCACGATGCCTCTCAGTCCTTGTTAGGCTCCTGTACTAGAAACTAGAATCATCTTTTATGGTCAGCACTCACAGAAGAGAGGTCCTTAAGAGGGAACACAGGACCTGAGTATGATGGTACACACATGTAATGCCGGCACCAGGGAGGCAGAAGCAGGTGTTCAAGGCCAGCTTCTGCTACACAGCATCTCAGAACAACCTAGAAAATGAGCAAGACCAAAACAAAACAAAAGTACCGGCAAATAGAGCATGTGAGAGCAAAGCTAAGAAAACCTCCCTTGGCAGCTCCTGGCATGTGGAGACACTTAACAAGAGTTGGCAGCACATCCTGCCCCAGCATGAGCAAGAATAAGCTCCTAGCCCTGGAGGATTTTCTCAAGATGGAAGACAGCCCTAAGAAGTCTCCTAGAATCGTGCGTGTGCTTCAGACAGAAGCGTCTGGCATATCCAGGATGGCTGCAGTGGGAGTCTTAGACAAGAGTGTACAGAGCCCTTCGGGGTCACCTCTTGAGACCTTACTGAGAAGCTGCAGATGACCGTCCAGACGTCCTACAGCTAGGGGCCGATGCAGTGAGACAGGATAGATTAAACAAAAAACACAATGCAAAGATTTGAAAGGAAAGGACAAGATGATCATTCTTGGCAGATAATATGCTCATGTTTATCTTTAAAAATCTAAAGACTGATGGCAAAACAATCAGGTAGAGAAAGAGCCATAGGCTGGTGTGGTGGCTCATGCCTTCACACCAGCACTTAAGAGACCAAAGTGTGAGGATTTCAAGCCAACTTGGGCTGCACAACAAGGCGATCTCAAAATAAACAAATAAGTAAATAACAGAATTAAAATAAACAACCTAGAAAGACCCATAGCTTTATCATGAGCTATGTCTAGATGTGATGTGATGGAAAACCAAACCAAACCTGTCATTCAAACTTCAATAATGTTTGTGCTGGTTCGTTCCAACTATTAGCATAATCTGGAATCACCGAGGAAGAGAGTCTGAGTGAGGAATCATCTGGATCAGACTGGCCTACAAGTGTGTCTATGGATGGTGTCTAGATTGTTCATCCTGGACCTTGGACTGTGGAAGTGCACAGAATGCTAACTAAGGGGTAAGCAAGGCACTGTTTCTCTGCTCTTGACAGTGGATGTGGTCTAACCAGCCTGTCTCCCTCTATAGGACAGCAACCTGCAACTATATGCCACATAAACACTTTCACCCTCTATATTGCTGTTGGTTGGGTATTTTATCACAGTAACAGAGAAGAAATTAGAACAAAGCTGTACATCATACAGATGTAACAAAAAACATGTGAGACACACACGAAGAAAACATTTTCAAAGGACCACAAGACAAGCTTCATTAAAGAGACTGTCCTCCCTAAATGGAGAGACTCCCTTTTGAAAAGATTCCTGTTTTTTTTTTTTTTTCTAAGTTTATTCATTGTCTTTTAAGTTCTCATTGCTAACTTTTAAAGCCCCCAAAATATGTTTCATAGGTGATTGACAGGGACTCCACTGGGCCACACCATGTGTTATAGACTGACTTGTGTGTCCATGGGAAGCAGGAAGAGGATCACTCCACTCTAGAAGGATGCTGCCCTACCCTGAAGGAGTGTGGTGCTTCCCTGCTAATTCTATGTTTCTTCTTTTGTTATTGGAAGCTTGGCTATCGGCCACTGCTCTCTTAGAAAAGGAAACCTCCAGTCTCAGTTTTTCAGGATGGCTGTACAGACCAGACCAAACACTGATGGCCCATAAGGAAATAAAAAGTTCTGTTCCATATAGGTCTTTTCTATGTCCTGAGGGTATCTGGCCACTGATCCTACCACAAAGCAAGGAGAGATAACAAATAATCCAAAGAGCCTTCCTCATTTCCCCGCCTCCTGCCTTCTTCATGCTGGATCTGGAACCATTTTGTCCCAGAATTCATGACAGGGCCAGCAGGGAGCTGCAGACTTTTCCACCTTGGAGCTGGGGTTACTCACAGATTCATGGGAGCCATAAACTCACGCCCTATTTCTGCTCTAATTGAGGCTATTTGTATTGTGACTAAAATAATCAGAGACAATTTTATGGGTATATTTTTAAAAATAATTATGTCCCATATATTTAAGTTATATAACAGCAGTGGCAATTTAGTTAGGCTCCCTAGGGTTCCTGGCTTAAGGGGCCTAGGCTGGGGGACCTCCATCTGGTCACCAGTATCCTGTACCTCCCCTGATATCTCAAGCAGAAGTGATGTTGATTGACATAGAGCCCTAAGACCTGAAGTCATCGTCCTTCCTGGGAACATGTAGCTAAAAAAAAAAAGTGGGGGCAGCATGCTTTCTCAGTGACCCTAAAATGCTATAGCATAATAGGCAAAAGGAGGCATTGGGAAACACTCTCAGACCTTTGTCTGGTCTTTATGGTGGGCACCTGGACTTCGCCACTCAACAGAAAACCTTCCCCTAATTCTTTGTCTTTCTGCTTCTGCAGCTGTGGAAGAATCTCAAAACCGGAGTGAGCCAATCAGAGCATTGCATTCTCCGCTCAAGGTGATCAGGTCAAGGCTAAACACGTGACTCGCTCTGAGCGAACAAAACGTGGGTCTTCTCTCCATCGTGTTCACTTCTGAGTAGATGATGGTCTGCAACCTCTGACTGCCGTTTTGTCCTCATGTGGAGCTAAGGGAAAAGAGCTAGGCAGAGAGATGTGGTATAGAAAAAGTCCTGCTACCGTGACCTGGAGGATTGACTGTGTGAGACAGTGCAAACCTCCCTTTTGGTTCAGACTGTTGGAGCCAGGCTTCTGTTGCCACATCAGATGTCTACGGATATCATCTGAGCAGTCGTCTATTTCTCCAGCAGTGCAGGGAGAGAGGGTGAGCGCCTATGGAGGTGTGTAATGGTTGCACCTGTGCGCGTCCACCAAGCACAGCACTTGATCAGAGAAACTGTGCAGTGAATTATGGCCCTGGCTTCTAGGAGAAGCTGGTTGCTTGATGAGAGATTGTGGTGTGGAAAAAAAGAGCCACGGGGAGGTGTCACAGTCCAGTAAAAGGCCCTGCACACAAGACTCACACGGGCTGGAGCCCTCTTCCTTCTGCCTGGAAGCCCCACCCTGCGTCTCCACAGGCCAACTTTATTGATCAGGCTGAGACAGGGCCCCTTACCGTACCCAAGTCAATTCTGCATTGATCCTGCTTACACAGCACAGGCTAAAGGGAGTGACTGGTGGGTGGGAAGAAGGGTGTACCATGACCCATCATATTCCGACCTGACTTTGGAGATATTGGAGCATCTGGGAGAGGCGCTGTGTTTCCTCCTGCTCCTCTTCAGCAGTCATGCACACTGGATTGTGCTGATACCTCTGTATCCACACAAGTCATTGCAAATGTCCTGAAGAGAGAGAAGCCCAGCCCGTGTGCATCCACTTCCCAGAACCACCTGGCACGGAGGACCGGAAGGAAATCTAAACTCTACCCACCACAGTTGTCACTGTGGAGCCTGCATCAGTCAGTGCCACTCACACGGCTGCTCCAAGAAAGCTGCCTGGCTGGCTTCCAGCCCTTTCCTCAGCCACGAAGATTTCAGGGACAGCCGCCCCTGTCCGTCTGCAGGACCACACGTCTGTTCCAGTTAGTTTATCTGACACATCTCCTGTCTGGGCTGGCGCTGGAACTTCAGCCAACTCTTAGCGTCCCAAGCCCTCCTGAATGCATGATTTAGTGGAGACAGAAGCTTGTACAAAAGCATGCTCCCCATATAGGCATACACGGACATGTGTATACTTTTGCATGTACACATGAATATGTATTTATGTGTACTATCATAGGTACACACACGTAAACTCTCAACATGTATACATGCTTACTCACATACGAACATTCTTTCAGATACATACAGAACATACATGCTCACATACACTTGTATATTCTAAGGGGTATTGCTACATCATGGACCTAAGGGTAGACATAGAGCCAGGCCTGCAGGACTGTAGAGGTACTACTGCTTCTGGACTCAAGATGTGGGGTCTGGAGATACATTGTCCTCTGCTGATGCTGCTGTGCTGGTCCAAATAGTCTGAAAATGTCCAGAAGAGAGGGAGATTCTGAGAGATGTGAGAAAAATTTTCTGCAGTCTGGGGCTTAGGAGATGAGAATGAACTCAGCTGATAGAGTCTGATACAGGCAGCAAAAGGCATGTGCTCCATGGCTGTGAATGGGTCAGGCCTGCCTCAGGACCACTGACTTCTAAAGATTCCCCTCCCATACTCCTTGTCTGGCGGAACCACTGAAACCAAGAGGTCTGCTTAAGGTTCCACTATTGTATGAATTCTACTTGGTCTTCTAATAAAAACCCAGAGCCGGATATTGGGAGGGGAAAGCTGAAAGATCAGAGAAGCAGAGGAACAAGCCACAGCCACTTCACACGCAGCCAACTCCTCACAAATCTTCAGGAAATACCTCTGAGTCCTCAGCCAGAGGGAAGGGGGTCTCAAATGAAGGGCTGAACCCCTGTCTCCTTTCTCCACCCAACTATCTCACGTCTTCCTTCAATTTTAGGGTTAGGGTTAAAGGCCTGCATCACCAGTGCCTGGTTCTGTTGGGCTGTGAACTCACAGAGATCCTGGATCTCTGCCTCCCAGTGCTGAAATTAAAGGCATGGACTGCCACTCCCTGACCTTCATGGCTAAATCTCTCCTCTGATTTTTCAGGCAAACTTTATTAAATATCACCACATTACGTCATGGGAGTCAAGAGCCCAGGCTTCTGGGATGCTAGCCTCTTGCTGACCACCGCTCCAAACTGCGTTCTTCCTCAGCACTCAGCTTTTCTCAGTGGCAAAATGAGGCCTTGGGTCATGTGACTCTTCATGTTTAATGCCCAGACGGCAGGATCCACAATCATCTAGGAGACAAGCCTATAGGCATCCCTGTGAGGAATTATCTAGGTTATATTAATTGCATAGAATGGTTCACCTTCATTGTGGGTGGTAGCATTCCCTGGGCTGCCATCTTGGACTGAATAGAAAGGTGAGAGTGAGTGAGTGTTGGCGGTTATCACCGTTTCCTGACTGTAGATGCTCACTCAGGCTGCTACCATTGTTAGTTCCACACATGAGAGCAAATATACACTGTCAAGGCCACACACTAGAATTTATTTAAGAGAGGATTCCCAGGCGGGTGAAGAAGCAGAGGAGCGAGATAGAAGTCAGGGGACAGAGAAGAAAAGGACCGGAGCACGTGCTCGCAGTCTCTTTTAAGGGAAGGGGCGTGCACGGGTATGCATCATGCATCCAGGGAGGTGCTTCTGTACACAGTGCCGCAGGGTTTACGCAGCCGCACCCAGGGGCGTGCCTCCATACAAGGTGCATCCCACCTGAGCCAGAGTTGGTTCAGCTACGTGGAGTGCCAGGAATCTTTAGAACCATCACGTGTGAGGGCTCACCAAAATAAGCTCTCCCACCCTTCCCATCAATTTACTGGTCAGGCATTCTGTCAGAGTAATGAGAAAGCTATCACAAGACTCCTAGTGCACATATGCACGTTGTGGCCCCTCCCTCCAAACCCAGGAGGGGGCAGTTGCCCCCCATCTTTCTCCTCTAGCCCCCCCATACTCAGTACACAAACCTTTTAAAACAGTGATTCTCAGCCTTCCTAATGCTGCAACCCTTTGATACAGTTCCTCCTGATGTGGTGACCCACAATCGTAAAATTATTTGCATAGCCACTTTATAAATGTAGTTTTGCCACTCTTATAAATCATTATGCAAATATTTAATATGTGTCCCCATGGAAATGGTCATTCAACTCCCCCCAAAGGGGTCTTGACCCACTGTTTTAAAGTATCAGCTCTGGGGTGGGCCAGCAAAATGGCTCAGTGGATAAAGGAGACTGCTGCTAAGCCCTGAGGATCTGAGTTCAATCTCTGATCACCACACAATGGAAGGAGAGAACTGGAAATGATCCTCTGGCCTCCACATGGGCATCATGGTATGTGAACCCCACTCTACACAAACCCATGTACAAATACATGTAAATAAATAATTTAGCTCCATGAAGGTCTGGTATATAGTTCTATGGTCCAGGGCTTGTCTGGCATATGCAAGGTTCTGAGTTCAGTCTCTCCAACACTGATTTTTTTAAAAAATAAATTAGTCTTCTAAATTATAGAGGGAATGCCTACTTGCTTGTTAGCATATTTCAACCAGTTTAAAAAAAAAATGTAAAAGCAAGAAATGTCCCCATCTTACCCAGCCTACCTCTACCAGGTCCCTTCAGAATATGTATTCCAACTTGAACAAAGCCCCTAACCCTTCTCATCTCCCGCTACACACCAACAGCCAATCTTTCTATAGGATTAAGGAGTGGGCACAGATGAACCGGGGCCAGCCCTGAGCCCAGGCCGGGGAATCTCTCACCTTGTCAGCGCCTGCCCACACCAGCCCCTTCCAAGCACCATTCCCCCAGCCCTGCCAGCCTGCTACCGCTGAGCCCATCCATACAAGCTCATTATTCCACCCTGCCTGCCTAGGATGCCGCAGAGTGACAGCTGTTCCTCGTTTAATTACTGATGGGCTGAGGTGATGCCAACCCATGAATAAAATTACAGTTTTTCTGCAATGCAAATGCTGTAACTCCTTGGTGGAGGGTCTTTGAGGTGTGTCTTTTGATTGGCTGGCTGTGTTTAATGAGGAAAGTTGTATTACATTTTAAAGAACATTAGTAATGATGCAATTCACACACCTAAAGATTTATATAGCACCACAAATGAATAGCAAGGAGGGAACAGTTATTTATAACCCAACTCCCTCTTGCTCCCTGATTGCATTGTTTTAGGGAGCTGAGCATTCTGAGCTGATAATTGCTTTAATGATAAATGTGGAAACGTGGGCCCAAAATATCTGAACTGTCCTCCAAAGGCAAAAGTCTCAGATTTGGATCGGAATGAGTGGACGTGGTTGGGGGTAGGATGGAAGGTTTGTTCTTTAAGGCTTCTGAAATGAGAATGAATGGCAGACGGTCCACGTGGGCAGAAAGTTTGGCATCAGTGGGTGTCCACGGAACACCCGTTCACCTTCTGGGGATTGTCACAGGAACGTGACTTCACTCATGAGAAGCCTTCTTCTCCCCTTACCAAGCATTTTCAGGCCCCTGCACCTAGAAATCCCATCTAAGCTACAGCTGGGTAACAAGACAGTTTTGATTTGGCTGAGTCCCACAAACTTGAGAACAGAAGACCTGGTTTGATTTCCCCTTTTGCTTAGAAATGGAGCTTTCTGCTCAAGTACCTTGTGATGAATGGGTGGGAGGTGCCACTCCATTGCCAAGGTCTCTAGGCTGATCCCTGTTCCTCGGACATGGCTGGTCCAGGTTCTCATCTCCAAACAAGAGAACTGACTTCAACTTAACTCCATTGGTGGATGTATGTGCACTTTGGTTCTGCCGGATATATTCATGGAGGGCTTACTCTGGGCCAGGTTCCCTGCACATTCAGATGAAGAGGAAATAGTCAAGGCAAGGAAGGAGACCATTAATCTTCAGCGTGACAGGGGCAGAATTATAGTTTGAATCCTAAATGTCCCCCACTGGCTTATGTTTTGAACATTTGATCCCCGAGTCGTGGCAGCCCTGAACTAGACAGGAAATGGGGAAGCTAGACCTCAGTAAGCTGATGTGAGGAAGAACAACACCGTGTCACGTGTGGAATCCAAGCTGCGAATCCCCCTCAAGTTAGGCTGTGTCACCTTGAAGGCTGGAGTGAGATGGCATCAGGCTGAGGTCACTCGTCCTCTCACAGAGGTTCTTTAAGAGCTCAGAGCACTGGTGAGGGCAGGGAGAAGCCCGGAAGAGAGAATGGCCAGCAGGTCGCTGGAAGATCAGTCCACATGTCTGCTCCCTTTTCTATGGAGGTCTGTCCACTGCTCAGCAAAACTGCACTGGCTAGTTTTGAAATGTCAACTTATCACAGCTGAAAATCCCCTGGAAAACCATCCCAAATGAGGAATTGCCTGAATTAGATTGGCCCATGGGCATGTCTGTGGGGACTGTCTTGATTGTTAATTGGTGTAGGACGATCAGTCCCACTGTGGATAGTACTGTTCCCTGGGGAGGGGCTTGAGGGGGTGTAGCCTGAGCTATAGAAGCAAGCAGGTCACATGAGTGCATTTATTTCTATCTGCTTTTGACTGTGGCTGTGTGGTGCCCAGCTGTTTCAGGCACCTGCCGCAGTGATGTCTCTGAAACTATGGACTGTAATCTGGAATTGTAAGCCAAATAAATCATTTTCTTCCCTAAGTAGCTTTTGGTCAGGGTATTTAATCACAGCCACAGAAAGGAAATTATAACCAGTCTTTTCCTGCAACAAGGGCTCAGAAGTAGAATAGAAGGGTTTTCAGCAAGCAGTAAGATGCTAGCAACACTACCCCACTGTAGTGTAGATGTACGTGTATGATGGTTTTGCTGCCGATGTATTACTCTGTCCATAAATAAGTGCATGTGAACTTATGTGTGAATGCCTATATACATATTTTAATACTATGCAAGCATGTGTCTCTGTATTAGCATTTACGGAAATGTATATAGCATATTTGTATGTGTGAGCATGTATATATGTGTCTGTGTGTGGATCTTTCACATGTAAACATGCGTGCTGGGGGCGGTTGTATATCTCATGAATTTAAGGATGTGTAAGCGGCTTTGCAGGTTCGTGTGTGTGCACAGACACCTGCATTTATCTGAGAGTCTGTGCCAGACCAGACACTGTGTTTTTTTGTTTTTCATTTTTTAATAAAGTCTGGCACTCCAGAATTGACGCAGTCTGACACCACCGCTGGAGATTCTGAAATGAATCCCACACAGCTCATGCCCTCAGGCGGCTCAGGTTTCCAGGTCTCCTTGGTGAAGGGAAGAAAATGGGAAATTAAACAGCAGCATCTGCCTCCTGGAACAGCACAGATCAGGCCGGGGGCATTGGGACAAGCAGGCATCTGATGATAGCTAGCCTGCTCTGGCCATGTGGGTACACTAGAGCCAGGGGGAGGGGACGGGTGCCACCCTGGCCAAGGGAGGACTTCATGATTCAAAAGGTATTTGAATGTGTATGGCATTTTAAGGGGACATCCACCTGGGTGTGTGTACAGGGTACACACATGCAATATGTGTGAGCATGCAGGTATGCGTATCTGGGTAAACATGTATCCACGTTTTTATTTGTATGCAGATATTGTTCATGTGTGCTATGTATCCTGTGTTTCCTTCTTCAGAGACAACTGTATTATTTACCAATGTCACCGAAAAGTTCACTGAAGTTGGTAGACACAGGGCAAGGGTCCAGGCAGGCATCTTGCTCTTGATATCCTTCACACGGGCCCAGACCTTCCGGGGCTGACACCATTAGGGCGCAGACTGTGTTAGTGGCTCCAGAGAGTGCTCAGTTGACACAGGACATACCCCTGGGCTCACTGCACTGCACCATAGTGGAACAGGCATTTACTGTCAGCACGGGGGGGGGGGGTCTGTTCCCTTTTTAATGGCTTGCTTGGGGTCTGGCTGATGGCAGGCCTGAAGTACAGGCCTGCAGTTACAGGGGTCATTATTGAGTTTTCAGAATGTGCTTGGGCTTCTGGAAGTACCAGAGCACTGCTTCTGCTCCTCTCCACAAGGTTGATGGGGTGGGGGTGGAGGAGGCTGGGACCTGGGTGGTAGTAGAGAGATTTAGTGATTAAGTGAGTAGAAACTGCCAGCTACAATCAAACCACTGAGCTAGAATAGGGCCTAGTGGAGAAACCTGTCTGCATTAACCAGAAGTATCTAGGGTGACAGTCAAGTAGAGACATGCAATTTGACAGCTCAGCAAGCCACTGGGCCAGAGGGACCAGGGAGGTAATAAGTGAATTCTGAATGACGCCTTTCCCTACAGATAACCCCCGTTTTCCAGGCTCACAAACTGCAGTCCGAGAAGTGAAGAAGCTCCCTAGAGCCACTCACCAGGTGTGGCCAGAGCTTAGCCCATACTGAGGTTACCCAGGCCCATAGTGTTGACGTCTCTATGCATCCCTCTTCTGCCTCTCCTCCAAAATACAGCAGCAGAAGTGTGGTAAAGGACAGTACATAGCCAAGGGAAATGGTGTGACCTGTGGGCACCAGGTACACATGTGGTGCACATACATACACACCTATACATCCCTAGAGAGTGGGGATGGGGCATCAGGTACACATGCGGTGCACATACATACACACAGGCAGACACCTATACATCCCTAGAGAGTGGGGATGGGGCACTAGGCACACACATAGTTCACATACATACACACAGGCAAACACGCATACACTCATAGAGAAAGAATTGGAGGGAATCGCCTGTAGTGAATGATGCACTGGACCACTATGATGCTGTAGAACAGCAAGGTCTCTTTTCCTCTTATCCCCAGGATACAGAGCCACACTGGGAAACTAACACCCATTTGCCAATTGTCCTTTGAGGGGGAAACTCCCTTCCTTTAAACTTTTGGAAACAGCCCTATACATGGGTTGTGAGGCTATAATCCAGAGATTCTGGGGTCTGGGCAAGAGAAGAGCCTGATTCTGAGTCCCCAAAGAGAATCCTGTCTTGTTGGATGTTGTAAAGGTAAAAAGGTGACTATTAGCTCTAGATATCACTATGAAGGAGGCAGAAACCAGTCCTCCCATGAGTGTGTATGAGTGTCATAGACAGGCATTCTTTAAAGTCAGGGTCACATTCTGAGAAGTGTGTCATTTGGTGACAGAGTCTAGATGGTCTAGGTCCACTACTTGACATTCCTCATTGTCACAGAGATGTGTGGAGCTACCGGCTTAGCCTGGCAGTACAATGTAGGACAGAACCAGCCACAGAGATAGCCATAGAGGTCAGGGTGTGGTAGCACATGCCTTTAATCCTTCTTGGCTTTCAAGAGGCAGAGATCCATCTGGATCTCTGTGAGTTCAAGGCCACACTGGGCTACATGAGATTGATCCAGTCCAGGAGAGAATGAGAGCCAGACTAAGGTGGCTCACACCTTTAATCCCAGCACTTGGGATCTCACACCTCTGCTCCCAGTACTTGGAAGCATACCCGTCTTTAATCCCAGCACTAGGAAGTTTAAAACAGGAAGTGATATGGCTGGGCAGAGAAAGGAATGTAAGGCGGGCTTGTTCTCTGTTTCTCTGTCTCTCTGATCTTTTGGCATTTGCCCCAATATCTGTATGTGTATATATATATATATATATATATATATATATATATATATATATATATATGTATAAATACCAATTAGGATTTGTGCAATATGAATGCTTTTTTTAGTAAATAGGAGAGTATATTCTAAAATAATTATTAAAATACGGAAGAACGGACTGAAGAGATGAACCTCTTGCAGAGGTCTGGGTTCCATCCCCAGCACCCACATGGAGGCTCACAACTGTCTCTATACCACTTTGGAGGAATGTGACACCATCTTCTGGCTTCTGCGGGCACTAGCTACATACATGCAGGCAAGCACACACATATATAGAATATAAATAAATAAACCTTAACAGTGCAGTTTGATAATCACTGGATAGAACCTGCCCCAACTCAGAACATCAGGAGGCTGTGAGGTAAGGATAAGTAAGTCTGAGATTCTGCTGGTCATTGGAAAATGCGCCTTTCATAAATCTTCCTCTGACATACTAGTCTTCCATGTCAACAGGTATGTGAACAAAATAATACTTTCCTGATGCTGGCTTTCCAGGATGAACAGTTCCGAAAGTGCTGTGTTTGGCTAACACTTCATCCTGAATCTGGGAATGGGGTAACATCTGGATTAAGCCATTTAAGAACTGCGTTTTGGGGTTGCCCTTTATTTATTTTATCCTGACTCTGAGTTGCTGTCTGTTGTGTCCAGAGTCTCATTACCAGTGAGGTGTGCATTTGTCTCTTGCTCTGGGGTCCTACTTCTTAAAATGCCTTAAATGTCTTTCATTTTCCTATTCCACCTCCTCTCTCTCTAATCTGTTTTCTGTTTCCCTAGTAGAATTACTGTTTCTGAATGCTTTAAATGCTGATTTTTTTTAAATGCAGTTGGTTTGTGTTAAGCTTTTAACACTTGAGGTTGGACTTTCTTCTATAGAAATGCTTGCAGTTTTCATTTTTTTCCCTAATGGATTTAAACTTCACTCTTATTTACTGTAAATTACTAAAATTATTTGTGCTTGCGAAAATAAATCTTTAAAATATGTAGAAAATAATCCAGGTGTGGAAGTGCACGCCTGTTTTCCCAGAACTCTGGATGTGATCTGCGACATCAGAGCCTAATGGAGAACCGTAGATAGCCAATGGCAATGGTGGACCTGTGAGCTCTGCTGCTGAAGAAGCTGAGGCAGGAGGATTGTTTAATGGCCAGCCTGGACAATAATGAGACCACCATCTCAGAAAAAAAAGGACAGTACATAAAACATGTATATGGAAATATAATAATGGAACCCAATATTTTCATGAGTACTAATAACAAGAAAAAGAATAGGACTGGAGAGATGGCTCAGCAGTTAAGAGCACTGGCTGCTCTTCCAGCGGGCACAGGTTTGAGTTCCAGTACCCATATGGTAACTCATAATAATCTGTAGCTCCAATTCCAGGACAGGCACGCCCTCTGGTCTCCAGAAGCACTGCATGCAATGATACACAGAAGTACATGCAAGCAAAACACATATACACATAAGAATATATATTAATAAAAGATAAAAAGTCACAAACGTTACCGTATTGTCATATTTAAAAATAGTAAGCAGGGCTCTTTAAAAATGGTTTACACTGGCAAGGTGGTGGTGGCATACACCTTTAATCCCAGCAGAGGCAGATAGATCTACATGAGTTTGAGGCCAGCCTGGTCTATAGAGTGAGTTTCAGGACAGCCAGGGTGGTTACACAGAGAAACTCTGTTTCAAAAAACAAAATAACAACAAAAAATGTTTACCAAAATGATCATAGATGACAGGGGCCCAATGCATCTTGTTGTGTTATAACAGTTACACCATCACTAGGTGGCAGAAACATTCCAGCTCCATTAAAATTTTGAGAGACCATTATCATGTTCATGGTCAGTTGCGGGTGGAAATATCACTATTACAAGACATTCACAAACATGTATGTTTCCTTTATTATTCTTAAAATGTATAGGACAAGATTCATTCAACAGGATAAACTGAAACAGCTCAACCTCAGCAATCTCCCTTCCCCACAGCGGGGGGGATGCTTACCCACCAATGATATTTACTCAAAGTTCCTTAAGCTTTGAATGTGTGGCAAGAGAATAATCCCAACCTTAGGGCCCTTTTGTATTTTAGAGATTTTTCTGTGTGTTGCTGTAAACACAGAATGCGATTTAACCATAGCATAGCAATTTAACTCGAGTGAGTTGTAACCAGAATAAAAGCGATCATTTTTATAGAGTAAATAACACGCCTAAGAATTGCTTACCCATCGCCCCTGTGCAGGGCCCGGAGCCAAGCGCTTTGCAGGCACAGGCTCTCTTAATGACTGTCAGCCAGAAAACCTGAAGGACGTTCTATTATTTTCCCATCTTCAGATCAAGCCAAGCCCTCCCCGTCACCAACCTTTTTATCACACACACAAAATATTTTTGTCCCTTCTTAGAGTCTCAGTGGGAAAAATGACTCACTTGGTTTCTTAGCCGTGACTGACATAGTGTGTCAATTACCGGGCGTGAGGTGTGTGAAGGAAGATGGCAGTGTCAGGAAAGGGCCTCCGCTCTCCTCTCTGAAATGAGAATAATTGGGAGAAAACAAGTTAGAGGGTTTAACTGCATGAAGCTGCAGCACCAACGCCCGTTTGCAGTCACATTACTTCTGTGCAAATGTGACCAAAATACCCGACTACCCAGAAGATATATTTTGGCTCATAGAGGCTTCCGTCCGTGGTTGCCAACAATCATGTATTTGGGTAGAATATTATGGGGGTGGGAGTGAGACAGAGAAACTCCTCTTTTGTTTTTGTTTAAATACAGTGTCTCTCTATGTAGCCCTGGCTCTTCTGGAACTCTCTATGTAGACAAGGCTAGACTCAATCTTACAGAGATCCACCTGATCCTGGTGCTTGAGTACTGGGGACAAAAGCCCAGGAAGAGGAACTTCTGTATCTCATGACCAACAGGAGGTACAGCATGAGGACAAGATAGAGACAGAGATGGACAAGATACAGCTAAATCGCACTTCCTTCAACTGGTCCAACATTACAACATTTCCAGAAACGTTAAGACAGGGCCTAAAACCTGGGGACCAAGCTCCAAATATATGAGCCTTTTGGGGGACATTCATACTGTAACAATAGATTTTGAGGAGCTTGACTAGGTGCTAGGCAGCAGATGCCAGAGTGAAGTCAGTTGAAGATGCTCTACATCCCTCTCTGCAGAGAGGCAGTGTGGTGGCTGGGACAGGCAGACAAGAAATGCTAGAACATCACACAGGTTCCCTCTTGTTACCATGAGACAGTGAGCATGGTCATAGGGAGCATGTGGCCACAAACTGCCATGGTTCAAGGACTTAAGAGGCTAAGACACCAGGATTATGGACATAGTCTTGGCTAACGCAGCAGCAAAAAGACCTAAGGAATAGAGTTTCCATTGCCTGGATATTTATTTCCTTGCATTGAGGAATTCCTGGGTGAACCACTTCTTACCCTGGAGAGCTGATCTAGATACAAGAGTAGTCTATAGCAGTACCTGATGGGGCAGAGTTTATATTCCAAGGTTCTTGAGTGGCTGGAACAGGAGAATCACAAGGTAAGCTCTGTATGGGTTATAGAGAGAGTTCATGTCTTTTTTGCGTAATTACTGAGAGCCTGTATCTTACTAAAAAGAAAGGGGAATGGCTTAGTGATAGAACCCTTGCTAAGAATCCTCCAGTGAGAAGCTGGCATGTGGCTCAGTGTAGAGCCCCTGCCTAGAATCCCCCAGGGAGGGGCTGGGGTATGGCTCAGTGGTAGTGCCCCTGCCTAGAATCCCCCAGTGAGGGGCTAGGGTGTGGCTCAGTGGTAGTGCCCCTGCCTAGAATCCCCCAGTGAGGGGCTGGGGTGTGGCTCAGTGGTAGAGTCCCTGCCTAAAATCCCCCAGTGAGGGGCTGGGGTGTGGCTCAGTGGTAGAGTCCCTGCCTAGAATCCCCCAGTGAGGGGCTGGGGTGTGGCTCAGTGGTAGAG
>PVIH01013627.1:0-57556 GCA_004025045.1 Sigmodon hispidus | reverse complement strand
TAGAAAACCTGAAGAAAAACTTTGCAAACCCATGAGCGACTTTTAAATTGATAATATTTCTGTAGGCATCCCAAGTTATAATTGCTTGCTGATGTTATTATTGGCTTTATAAGAGAGTTATCTTTTGTGTAATTCTGTACTTCAATCATTTGCTGGTATTAGCTCTGTCTCTTTTCTTCTAACATGAGTACCTGCTATGGATCTTCTTATCTTAATTCAGGCTCCTAAATTGTTTCACTGACCTTTTAATTTGCTTCCTTGTTCCTTTATGAGTCATGCAATACATTCTCTGTACCTATAACAAAGTGATTATTTAGTCATTAGTGAAACTATATTTTTATTTAACTCATTGATATCTTACAGGCATCTGAAGACCTCTCTCTTGTACCGTTACCACACTGCCTTTTTCATACTCCAATCTCTCAGTCAAAACCCTGCTCAGTATAATGACTCCAGAACATTACTAAAGCAGGATAGAAGTCAATGAAATGCTGAGAAAATAAAAAAATCCTTCATCCTGGAATCCTGAATATTCTGAAGGTTACAAAAACAGAAATGCCAGATGCAACAATGTCAGTCAATTTTCTCATTATTTGAGGATATCTTGGCTGATTCCATTTGCTAGCTGTTATGGAAAGAACAGAAACTAACATGAATGTGCAGTTTTCTCTGTAGAAGGATATAGATGTATGCTCAGGAATGGCATATATTGATCACAGGGTATCTAACTTTTATTGTTTTGATGCAATTTCCTGATTACTACAGTGGCTGAAATTGTTTTCAATATCAACACTACTTGAGTGAAGTCTTTGGAGAAGAAAGGGAATTCCTTGAGCTATAGGCAGCAGCATGGAGAAAATCCTTTCTTATGTAGGCATTTGCACATTATGAAGATTTTGTTGTTGAGGTTGTCAATGTTTCTAGAAAGCATACTCTAGGGTTTTTGGTTTAGATTTCTCTTCTGTGTCCAAAGCCTCCTACCCTCAGGAGGTACTTGAAAGAGGCTCCTGAGTTTGTGCACTCTGGAAAAGCCCATTTGGTCACTTCAATTAAATGAAAACAGCTCCTCCTCATTATTCACACTGGGCTATCTCCTCCCAAGGGCATGTCATTTCAATCATCTAACATCCATTAAAACCACTCAGGCAATTACACTTTTTAAAAAGTTATATTTATGTTATAGTTAAAATCAAATTTTAAAAAGTCAATTGCCTTAATGAGTAATAGGCAAAGAGGAAAAAGAATTTGAAAGGGCACATGGAGGTACATTAACAATGGAAGCCTTTAAATAGTACGACAAAGAGTAAAACTACCCACAGCGAAAGCAACACAAGCAGCTATTCTGACTTATACTATGTTGACTGCTAACAAACAAAGTAGAGGAAAAAAAGAAGAGTATATTAGGAAATTGAATGTAGTGTTCAAAGCTTCATGACAAGAGGAAGAGGAGTTATTTGGAAGAGAAAGCAGATTTAATATTAATGAAAGATATGGCTCACATTCCAACCCTGGACTTAGCCACTCTGAATTTAAACAAGATAGTTTATGGAAGAAACAAGTTCCCATGCAGACTTTTTTATGCAAACTTTGCTTTAAATAGGAGAGAATATCCATGTTTATTTCCATTTACTAAATTTCTTCCTGGATGCTAACCTGCGCTACAATAGGAGCTTACTGTAAAGAACATTTTCAGTTAGAACTCAATTACATTTTTTATATTTGTGGCTGTATAAAGTGGTTATTCATGTGTGCAGATGTATGCATGTGCATGTGGCACACAGAAGTATGTTTCCTCTCTTCTCCACTTGCTTTCCATTTATCCTGGAGACCTAATCATTCACTGAGCCTTACACTAATTGGGATCTCTGAGCCCCAGGGATATAATCTTGTTTCTTTTTTAATATTTTTTACCTTTAAAAAAGTTTTCCCCCATACCCACCGGTGCTTGTCCTCCCCCTTCTCCTCCCAGTACTCCCTCAGCTCCTCTCACCGTCCCATTCATTACCCAGGTAAGCCAAGTACTCCCTAGGTGAGTCAGTTTGGTCTGGTCTATCTAGTAGAGGTAGGTCCCAGTCTTATCCCAAGTGTCAACACCTAGTAAAGTGTTCTTCTGTAGGGAATGGGCTCCAGGATGTCAGTTCATGGACAAGGAATAAACTTTAATTCTACTCCGAGAGGCTCCACAAACTCCCCAAGCCATTCTACTGTTGTGTACACTCGGAAGGTTTATTTTTTTTCCATGAAGGTTCCTCAGGTGTCATTTCAGAGTTAGTAAACTCCCAACCAATTGGATTAGCCATCTCTGTGGGTCTCCCCCTCATGATTTTGATTTATTTGTTCATATATTCTCTCTTCTTTCTCCCTTTAGCTAAAACAGGAGATCAACCTGGTACTTTGCTATCAATCTCTGCTTCTGCCTCCATCCATTGCTGGATGAACATTCTATAATGACAGTTATGGTGGTCATTTAATTATAGGAGAAGTCCCATTTGGGAACCCTGTATCCTATTGATTGAAGTCCTAGCTAGGGGCATTGTGTGAGTTCTTGGGTGCTTTTCTAGCACCAGCTTTCTCTCTAACCCACAGTGACTCTATCAAGATTTCTGTTACTTTGTTCTCCCTCTCTGTTGCTCCTCTCACTTAAATAAATCATTTTCTCATGATTTTTTCCTGCCTCCCCTTAATCACTTCCCTGTATAATCCCAATGTACTCAGGAAACTTCTATTTCCCCTCCCAGGGAGTTCCAAAGGTGTCTTTTATAAGTTCCTCCTGTTACCTAGCTGTCCAGGGATTGTGAATTGAGGCCTGGTCATCCTTTGCATCATGTCTAAAACCTTGTCTCTACACTTAGAAACACAAGTGTACGTCCCATGCCCAGTTGTTTTTACCTGGGTTTTGGGGATAGCACTTGGAAATTCATGCTTTCACACAGTACTTGCTCTGTCAACTGATATATCTCTACACACAAAGTGATGAAGTTTTTTTTTTGAAGAGGTGACTGAATATATATATATTTATATATATATATTTATATAAAATTTATATATATTTATATATATACATATATATGTATATATATACATATCCTCTCTGTCTTCCTTGCAACCTCCCTGAGACCCTCTCCGTATCTATTCCCCAAGGAGACCAGGGAGTCCCAAGGTGGGTCAGTTCAGTCTGGTATATTAATTTGAAGTATGTCAGTTTACCTCATCCCAATATTAGGGCTGCATGAGGTGTTTCTTTGTAGAAAATAGGTTCCAAGATGCTAGTTCATACACAGGAATATAGTCTGATTCTACTGTATGAGGTTCTACATACTACCCATGACATTTTTAAAAAGCATTTAGAGTTCCATCTTCTTGCCTTATTACATATGTAGAGGACAGAAAACCTCTTTTTAGAAGTCAGCCTTCTCTTTCGGACATTTGATTTCAGTAGAATGAGTGTAGGTTGTTAGGCTTGTGGAAAAACAACTTTTGCCATTCTGCTATCTATCCCACTAGGTATAGTTAAAGCTACACACAGTGCTTTAATATGTCCTGTGTAACTGTACTGTCTTTGCTATTTTGTTTGTTATGAAGTCAGTTAGATACTAAGACTACTGGGATGAATAAAAGATTATAAGCAGTCAGAAATACTTCTCACTAAAAACACCCATTTGTCTTTTTTCTTCTAATGACTAGCAACTGTGACATTATTTTTGAAATCTAGGCTCAACTAACTCATTCTCATATACCTATTTCTACAATTATAACACTTTAGCCAGAAATTGGAAGTAGCTAATTTTAATCAGATGGCAGCATCTCTGACTACTTAATGTGTAGTGACCTGTGATGGCTGTTCTTGGTTGTCAACTTGACTATATAAGCAATAAATTATACCATTGAAATGGAAAGCATAGTTGTGATCCTTATCAGGAGGCAAGATTAAAACATACTTTTCAAAAGTATCTTGCATCAAGAAGATACAGGTTTTGATATGGATGCTGAGATGGGATAATACATGCTGTCCATTCAAACATGAATATAATCTAGACCACACCTTCTGCTGGAAGCCTATATAAGGACAGTGAACAGAAAATTTTGTGCTTGGCCTGTTTGCACTCCACTTGCCACATCGCCTATTTTTTCACTAGCATTGGAACCTATTATTCCGAACTCCAGCTTATACAGATAACTGAGACACTCAGCCTTATGGGACTCAGCAAGTACTAGATTTTTTAAGTTGCCATTTACAAACAGCCATCACATTCTAGTGCCTGTAAGTCACACTAATAAATTTTCACATATGTGTAAGTTTAAAAACATATATGTAAATGTTTGAGTGTGTGTGTATGTGTGTGTGTGTAAAGAGAGATTTATTTCATAAGTTCTGTGACTCTAGAGAACCATGATAAATATGGATTTTGGTATCAGTATCAGAATAGTATTCAAGAGACAGAATTATAAGCATGAATCTTTTAAATATCTCTAATAGGCTCTTTAATTCACCAGTACCTTCAAATGTATGAGCAACTTCAGCTGCATAAAGCTCTCTAGGGACTCTCCTATTAGCTAATAAAGTACTAAAAGCCCAAGGTGTAAAGTATCTTTCTAACTTAAAGAGATAAATGTATTTTATTATCTTGATTAATCAATAGTGAGTGGCAATGGATTTAGTGATGTTTCATATAAAAATTTTGACAGTTTGAGATAAAAATAAAAGAAACATCACCCTTTATAATACCTGCAAATAGTATTAAATACTTTTGTGTAACTATAACTAAAAAGGTAACAAATCTGTTTGATGAAAACTTTAAATCACTGAAGAAAGAAATTGAAGAGGATATCAGAAAATGGAAAGAAATCCCATGCTCCTGGATAGGTGGAATCAGCATAGTAAAAATGGCAATCTTACCAAAAGCAATCTACAGGTTCAATACAATTTCCATCAAAATCCCAACACAATTTTTTTACAGACCTTGAAAGAACAATACTAAATTTTGTTTGGAATAATAGGAAAGCCAAAATTGCCAAAATAATTTTGCTGAACAAAAGAACTTCAGGAGGCATCACCATCCCCAACTTCAAGTTATAATATAGAGCTACAGTAATAAAAACAGCCTGGTACTGGCATAAAAGCAGACTTGTGCATCAATGGAATCAAATTGAAGACAAAGACATTAACCCACAAACCTATGAATACCTGATTTTTAATAAAGAGGTCAAACATATTCAATGGAATAAAGATAGTACTTTAAACAAATATGTTCACATACATGGAAGGCAGTATGTAGAAAAATGCAAATAGATCCAAGCCTATCAACCTGCACAAAACTAAAGACCCCAACATAAAACCATCTATGCTAAACTTAATAGAAAAGAAAGAGGGAAATATCCTCCAACCCAGTCATTGAAACAAAATGACAGCCTACAAAATGGGAAAAGATTTTCCCCACCTCTACAAGTGACAGAGGAGTGATATCTAAAATAGAGCTTCAAAGCTTAAATAACCCAATCAAAAACTGGAATGCAGAACTAAAAAGAAAATTCTCAGCAAAAGAATTTCAAATGGCTGAAAGGCAATTGAAAAAGCGCTCAACATCTTTAACTATCAGAGAAATGCAAATCAAAACAACTTTGAGACACCATCTTATACCTGTCAGAATTGCTAAGATCAAAAACACAAATCACAGCCTATGTCAGAGAGAATTTGGAGCAATGGGAATACTCCTCCATTGTTGGGGGAAGTATAAATTTGTTCAGCCAGTCTGAAATACAGTATGGATATTTCTCAGAAAAGTGGGAATCACTCTCCCCAATGATCGAGAAATAACACTATTGGTTGTATACCCTAAAGATGCACATTAACACCCCCAAAGCATTAGCTCAACTCTGTTCATAGCAGCATTATTCATAATAGCAAGAACCTGAAAACAATTTAGATGCCCCTTAACTGAGGAATATATTAACAAACTGCGGTACATCTAATTAATGGAGTAATACTCAGTAGTAAGAAAAAAATGATATACTAATATTTGCAGGCAAATGGATAGATTTGGAGTAATATCCTGAGCAATATCTCACAAACACCGAAAGAAAAGCAGGGGATGTACTCATTCCTTAATGGACTTTAATCAAAAACATTCTTTTTTTTATTGAAAGATGATGGATGAACAAAATTATTAAACACACACACCCACATATACACACACACAAAACAAAACAAAACTTCTGGTCTGACTGTAGAACAGTTACTTAGCAGAAAGGCCATAGTACATCTGAGGACATTAGATGTGACCTACTGTGCATTCTTTATCTGTAGCTAAGCCTAACCTGGCTTGAGGAACTTTAGATTTTATTTGTTATGTTTAATGTATTTTAGAGGAAGAGAAATTTTATTACTGCATGGGTTTTTTAATCTATTCTGAATGTTTTGCATTTTTATATAAAGTTTGATATTGATTTTTAAAAAAAATAAAAAATATGCTAATGGTTGATTTTTTCTAATATCTCTAATATTTCTATATAATTGAATAAGAATAGAAGTAAGTTTCATGATAAAACTAACAAACTTAAGAATAACATTAAAGGGCAACAATGAATTTAGTGATAAAGTTGACCTGCTCCAGATGTGAATAAATATCCTAAAAGTTTTTATGTCTGTCCTAGAAGAGAATTTTCTCTCAACAGCCACAGAGCACAAGCCTCCGAAAATCAAACTGAAGCCCTCATTGATAATTTGGCTGAACTATAGTGAAAATTCAACCTCAGGTTCAGAGGCTGTCAGCAGATAAAGTAAGAACATTAATTGGTAAAGGACAGTATCTTATAACTTGGGATGGGGTTGTGTGAAAAGACCCTATTGAAGCTGAGAAGTTTGAGGAATATGTGTGGGGAATATAAGGATGTAGAATAATGGTGGAAGAAAAATAAAACTGGGTCATTCAGAGTTTATGTATATGGGCCCTCTGAATGGAGATTCAGTATTTACTATAAAAGCTCACATAGTTAAAAAAAAAACCAAAAAAGGTATGGATAACTTATTTAAATGAATGACTAAATGTTTATCTGAAGATTATCTACTAAAAGGGAATTGTAGATGTCTGATATACTTTGTATTGATGATGAGATTTTAAGGCTCAAAAAATTGGAATGCTATAGGAAGTATACTGTGTAAAACCTAATCCTCCATAATTGGAGGCCCAGAGGACATGTCCTTTATAAATCCTATAAGGTAAAATGGTAAGAGGTAGCTGCAAAGTTTTGTTGTTATCCATTTATTTGTGTCAGATCTTAGGGTTGGATAGGCTGCTACTCAGTTGGTTAAATTAAATGTAATAGGTTTAATTGGGCTCCTAGGTGTTAGGGTTCAGAAGCAAGTTAATTATAGTGATCATAGTAGGCAGCACAGACAAACCAATGTACATAATGGCCTAAATCATAATGGTCAGTACAGGCAAGATAAGTTTTATAATGACATGACCCTTACTGACATTTGCTCTTGAATCAATCATCATGTTCCCAGGCATTAAATATACTTGCAGCCTACTACATTTGTGTTTAATCTGTATAAAAAGAAAAATTGCTAAAAGAAATAAAGGTTGCATTGAATTGTAGTACAAAGAGGTTTCCAACCCCATACAGGCCAGAGGCACTGTGTTATTCCACCCAAAAAGACTCAGATGCTTATGTTAATTTTATCCTGTTTGGTCTATATCTCAGGCACATTGCTAGCTAATTCTTTCATCTTAAGTCAACCCTTTTTATTAATCTGTCTGGCCACATGCCAGTGGATCACCTGGCTACTCTTGGTTATCAACTTTACTATATCTGAAATACACAATACTTCAGAAATGGAGAACACATTTCTGACATTAATCATGAGGCAAGAATACAACATGCCTTCCTTCTGGATCTAGAGGCTAAAAGAAACAAGCATTTGATACTGACATTAAGGTGGGATGACATGTGCCTTCTAATCCAAATCTTGAGACTGGAAGCCACACCTTTAATCTTATAATCCATTCTTCTGAAAGCTTAAATAATGACATTAGAAGATAGAAGGAATTTTAGTTCTTCACCTGATTGCCCTCACCTACCAGCACATCAATTTCTTTGCTAGTTCTGGAGCTTACTTACTTAGATTTTCAGAATATCCAGAAGACCACCTACTAAGATTAATAAACTATTAGATTCTTGGACTTTTTTATCCACAGCTAGGTAGTAAGTCATCCTAATAATTTCCCATATTATTTATTTATTTTTATGTATATATATATATGTATGTATACACACACAGAGGAAAGGAGAAATAAAATATTCATTTTATAAGTTCTGTAATTCTAAAGAACGCTGACTAATACAAGTATTTAGGAACAGGAAAAAATGAGTACAGTATATGATCATTATGTAGGCATGCTTTTGTTTAAAATATTTTTATTGATTTCATCAAACACTTTATGTTTAGAGTAAATCATTAAAAACCAAGAATTAAAAGGCAACATATATACACATCCTTTGTATGTCACCTTTAAAATATTTTCAAAAGTGAGCATGGGGCTGCTAGAGAGATGTTTGGCAATCTGTCTTGGCTGTAGAAGCAAAAACAACTAGATTTGGATCCACAGCACCTATGTAAAAAACCAGGCAAGCTTATGCATGCTTCCAGCTCTATCATATGATTTAAATTTCTACCCTGGTGGAAGATAAGTACCGCGCGCTAACCAATTGCGCCACTGGAGCACCTCCCTGGTGGAAGATAAAACAAGAAAATTTCTGGGGCTTGCCAGCCAACAGTTCAGTTGAAATATAATTGCAGCTCTAGGTTCATTCGAAGACTCTATAAAGAACATCAGGTAGAAAATGACATAACAAACCAGAATTCTTTGTTTGTCATCCAGTCTGTGTATCTGCATATATACTTGTACATATACACATACATACATACATTACACAAGTATATCATACTAAAATATAATTTTATTAGAAAGAAATTGTTCCATTTACTCAAAGTGATATGAGACCATACTGGAGGCTTAAGGTCTACACTGCCTGAGGACAAAGGAGTATGTTGTCTAGAATAATATCATCATTGATATAAAGTCCTGTGTGAGGATTCTTTTAATTTTTAAACCTATAATTTCTACACACAAACATCTAAATTTAGTATAATTTTCATATCAACTAAACCTCTGGAATTTGAGAAAGCATGACACATAGAAAATGGGTATACACTATGAAGTATTAGAAAATTTGATTTGTATTCTCTTCTACTTAAAATATTTTTTCTCATACAAAGCAATTTAGTCTTTTTTATGAAAAGAAACACCAACTTTATTAAGTAAATGAAACATTTTACATATTTTATAACAGAATAAAATTTTTAATAATATTTTTAACAATTTTAAATGTTTCCTAAAGTTATATTCCAATCCCTAAATAATACATAGACAAAATGTCAAGGCCCAGTTCCTATGCACCTGCTCAGAGTTAAAGAGCTTTCTCTGGTGCTTCATGTCAGGTGGGTTGCTAGGGCTGAAACTTTGATAACAAATGAACTCTCAGATCAAATTCATCTTTCACAGAAAAGCAATGCTAGGAATTGCAATTTGAAAATTCTGGTAAACTGAGGGTCTAAAGAGGAAAAGAATATAATCAGAGTGGCATCCTGCAATCTGCCTATTTTTCAGTATGTTACTGTATAGCAAAAATATATTCACATGTAATTAAACATGCTTCATAAATAAATAAAAACAAAAGCAATACATGCATTATTCTGATGAAAAATACTGTAACATTCTTATTGTGTCATTATTGTTGGAATGTTTTCACAATATTTGCTTTTGATATTGTCTTTTAACTTACCCTTTCATTTTTTATAAACATACATAAAATGCACTTAGATCATATTATTCCCTATTATGCTCTTATTCTTCTATTCCTACTGAGTAAATTCTTTCCCTAAATACTCCTACATTTATATCTTAAAACAAATTACTTTATGTATTTAACAAGTGAGGGGGACCAGCCATAGTGATCCTGTGAATGTCAGGAACCAGCTTTAAAAATCAGTTGTCATACTTCACCACACGAGTTCCAGAGATCAAATGAATATCATTAGGCTTGGAAGTACCATTTTCTGAAGCCTGTTGAGCAATCTTGAAGCAATATTTTTTTCTTTTTTACATTTTTATGTTCAACTACATTTAAGTACAGATAAATATTCTCTTGAATGAACATATGCAGAGATTATTTACTTAGGCAAAGATTAAATCTAGTTGCCATATCACCTGGAAATATTACCCCTCATCTCTCACAGCAACTCCAAATGTCAATAAACATCACAGAAGACTGGGCTTCTTAAGCTCCATCCCAATATATGCTGAGATGCTTATAGTCTGAGTCTTCTGCAGGCAACAACTACTGGGAGTTCCTATGTTTACTAGACATGTCATGTAATAAAACATTACAACACTCCTCTCCATACTCCAGCTCTTACATTCTTTCCTCACCTCACTACAATGTTCCTTGAGCAGTATATGAAATCTTTGAGTATTGAGTAATTAATAAGAGATAATATTGGTGTTTGCTTTGAGATTGAGTATTCAACAGTCACTTGACCTGTTTAAAAGTAAAACAAATTTTAAATAAATATTTTATTTAATCTTTCTAATTTGGTGTTATGAAGATGATTCAGTGGTAAAGGCATTTCTCATCAAGCCTGATGACCTGAATTTGAATTGTGATACCTACTTATACAATTTATCTTTTGATCTTTTTGTGTGTATTATAGAATGAGAGCAAAAACACACAGGTGCACAAACACTCAGGTGCACACACACACAGAAAGAGAGAGAGAGAGACACTCAGGCAGAGAGATAAAAGTACAAAAAAATCAAGTAAATCAGTTCAGTTTTAAACACCAGAGATTTAACTATATTCCAAGTAAGAACATACTGAGAAATTAGTATATATCCATCATCATAAAAGTAATCATAAAAGCAAAATCTCCTCCAATACAAAAATTGTGAGTCTACCTTTTTAATCAGAGAACATAGTGACTCAAATCTCAAGAATATGATAGTACAAGTTATTAAACTGTGCTTTCCTGTACTTTGGTGTACGCAGCACAGATAGAAGCTGCATTGTTAGCTTTTCATATTGAGAACCGCAACAAATTTTCATACTTTACATTATAGTTAAGCATAATCCCTTTGGGTGTCCAGAAACATGCCCATACTACTTCCTGCATCAGATATACCATCAAATGACTTAGACTCAAAAAAGCAGATGTTCATATTATTATTTCATGACAGAAGATAGTAACACATGGTAGTATATACTGTAGAAGATTATTTCTGATGTTTTAGGATTATAATAGCATGCCTAATCTCCTGGGACTGATGGTCATGCAGTAACTTGCTGATACATTTATGGTAAAATAAATTTAATGACAAATGTCAAAAATATCTCATGCTTACAAATCACAATAGCATAGGTTGTTGTATGGCTTTTCAGTGATCTGGCCTCATGTCCAGTTGTTGAGGCTAGGCAAGTCAATAAATAAAGTCTGTGATGCATAAGCATGAGGCCTGGCCTAGATCTTCAATATTAATTTCAAAGGGAAGAAATAGAGGTTTGTGCTTATAATTCCATCAGTAATGAAGTAAAGACAAAAGTACCACTGAAGATAAGCTGGCCAGCTAGCTAGTCAACACTGTGATCTTTAGATTCTAGGAGAGACACTATCTCAAACAACAAAAAGATGGATTCCAGTGAACAACACTTGAGATAAACTTTAGCTTCCATGTACACCCTGACATACATAAAACAGAATGAAATTTCAGTTTTCCATACTTCATTTCATGGTATTTCCCAATGTCATTAAGGGTTGTCCTGAATAAAAGAAGTTAGTCCTTCACTTTACGACATCTCCCAGTAATTTTTTTAATCTCAGGGCAAGATTTCTCTGTATATGGGACATGTTTTTAGAAGAACTTACAGAAAGAAAGGCTAAGTGCAAATAGAGTGTAGATCTTAATCATCCAGCGCCAAAGAAAGACCAGAAAGATGAGATGCTGTGGCCTGGACACGAAAGAAAATATGAGGTACAGAAACACCATAAAAATATAGAATTAGGACAGGCTTAATTAATCAATTTTAAATTAAATATTAATTACCCAAATTAATAAGAATTTTATAGCTATAAAAGACATTTCTTATCAGAAGGACTGCTAAGACCCCATTTGAATTTATAAAGTAAAGTAATATAAAGAGCATAAAACCATTAATTAAAACATGAAATTCATAAAATGTACACATTCCTAACTAGAAAAAATGATATGCTGAAATCCCTTCTGAGCATTCATTACTGGCAGAATTTCAGGAAAATGTCATGTGGATTGCTCTTTTCCTTTATACATGGTGCAGTCTTTTATATCTTTGCCTTATGATTGAAGAAACTACTACCAGATTATTTTCTCCTATCTTCTCACCTGTTTATGCCTAAAACTTTTACTTGTAGTATATAAGAAGATGGTCCATCCATCTTCTGTGATTGTTGTATGCAAACAACTAAGTCAAGTCACTATACTAAGGAATAAAAGCAGGATATAGAGATTTAACTCTAACAATAGGATTGTTATCTATTATACTCGAAGCCATGATTTTTATCGATTGCATTGTGTAAACTTGGTATGGTGATGCTCAGTTTATAATCTTGGCATTATAATGTGAGAGTAATGATAAAACTATAAAAATTTCTTTATATTCCTCTTGGGCTGCAAAGTGAGTTTGAAGCCATTCTGAAATATCTGATATCATGAAACTAATAAAAGTTCTAAAAATATTAGTGTGAAACTGTGTTTGTTTTAATGAAAATGGCTCCTATAAGCTCATATGTACGAACAATTAGTATCTAATAATAGAACTGTTTCTGAAAGATTAGGGGCTGTTGCCTTGTTGAAGAAGGCAAAACCTTACTAGATGAGATTCTAAAACCTCACACCTAGTTAGTTTTCTGTCTCTCTGCTTTATGTTTGAAGATTAGACAAGCTTTTTGCTATTGCTCCAGTGTCTTGCCTACACATCTGCTGCCATGCTCTTAGCCATTCTGGTTATTGATCCACTGAGTAAGGAAGACCCAATTAAATGTTTTTTGAGTTGCCTTGGTCATAGTGTTTTTTTCATAGTGATTGAAACTTAACTAAGACTCACACTTTGGCATTTTTTAATCAGAGCTCTATGAATAAAGGCTGAAAGCAATTGATAATAATAAAAAATGATGTTATTATAGAATTGCCTTTCAAAAAATTTCTCACTAAGAACTGAAGAAATAAGATGATTGTTACTACCTATTCAGTCTTTAAGAAAATGTACACTTCAAAAGTTTAAGTAATCAAGCTCCCCTAGATAATGGTATTTTTTTTGTTCAGAAAACAGCAGTTAAGTGTTTCAGTAAATGTTGTATTACTAAAACCTTAGGGAAGGAAAATGAGCAAATTATATGAACAAGATGAAGAATGACCAAGAACAATATATTCCAGGTATAACTAGGGGCAAAGCCATTTTTAAAAGTGAATCTACTGATAAAGGCAACCATTAATGAGTGTGGGGAAACTCTGTTATGCATATCTTCTTCCATCCTGAAATGGCCTGTGTCACACTTAGCAGATTTATACCACAATTTAATTTTTAGTTATTTATATATTTTATATGTTAATACTCTGTCATAGTTTCTGTGTGGGTTTTTTTTTTCCTTGAGTGATTATTTTCTCAGCTATACAAAAGCTTTCAGTTTTATGAGGTGCTACTTGTCAATTGTAGGCTTGAATTCCTGAGTAAACTGGGACCAGTTCAGGAAGTCCTTTCCCACACCATTTTCTTGTACTGTCTATTTTCTTTTAACAGTTCCAGTATTTCTGGTTTCACACTAATATTTTTTATCTATTTTGAATGTATTTTTTGCAGGTTGATATATAAAGGACAGACTGGTTCTTCTATAGGATAACACCCAGTTTTGCCAGAAATAGTTGTTGAAGATGTGTTTTCTTCATTATATTCTTTTGGCAACTTTATCTGATATCAAATAGCTATACTTTCATGTACTTAAATGCAAGTCTTAGAATGTGTTTTATTAATCTTCATGTTTCATTTAGTCCTATTTTTTCACTATGTTTCTAAAATATATTTTGAAATCTGTATGTAAATCTAGTGAATATTGTTTCTTTTACTTAGTATTTCTTTGATTATTAGAGTGTTTTCTGATTCCATGTAAATTTTAAAACAGTTTCTCCCCTCTTATAATGAATTCTTTGGAGAGATATGATTGGGATTAAATTGCATTGCAAATGAGCTTGGTAGAATGGTCATCTATAAAAAATTTATTCTGTGAATCCCAGAACATTACTTTTTCCATCTAGTGTTTTCCTTAATCTCCTTTTTCAGAGTTTTACAGTTTTCATTATAGAAGTTCTTCAATTTTTGGCTATTTCTGTATATTTATTTTCTTTGCGGTTATTGTGACTGAAAATATTTTTAAAACTCTTACAATATTTGTTGTTGGTGTACAAAAATTCTACTGACTTTTTAAGCTGATTTTTTTAACCTTGTTCTTTGCCTTGAATGTGGGCAACATCATCTTGTAGACTTGGCCCTGAAATGACAAAACAGGAGAAAATCAGCAGAGATACAGATACATCAATTTATTGATCTCTGCTCTTGCCTATGTTTCAATCAAATTTTGTGCGTATAAAAGAAGGCCACATTGTCTACTAACTTTACTCACTAAGACCTCAAAAGGATGTCCCAAAGTTTGTTAAATGTTTGGGAATCCCAGGAATGTCTTCTCTACTTCATGAATTTTAAGGTATCAAATACAAACTTTACCAATGCTACTCTATATCTTCATTCTTGAACCTGGTAGAATAATTGATATCAGTACTTAGGTATTAAGTCTTATTAAAAGTAATGTTTCAGTTCCTTAAATACAAGAAATGACTCTTCTTGAGCCTCACTTAATTCTCTCAATATGCTTTGAGAGAATTATGCTTAATTCTCTCAATATGTCATTTTACTGAAGATGACATAACTTCATTCATCCTCAGGGCTGTAACCAATTTGGTTATATGTAAAATAACCATCATGTTACTCATTCCTTTGTTGTTTCAAAACTAGGTGATTTCCATAGCTTAACTGCTTTGAAAT
The DNA here is from genome assembly GCA_004025045.1 of Sigmodon hispidus. Lineage (NCBI taxonomy): Eukaryota > Metazoa > Chordata > Mammalia > Rodentia > Cricetidae > Sigmodon > Sigmodon hispidus. Next base: position 42,370 of record PVIH01013627.1, on the reverse strand, counting down.
TGCTTATATTTTATATGGATAAACAAATTTGTATTAGTAGAGATGATACAAATGTAAAAAATGATATCCTAAAATTCGCAGGGAAATGGATGGATTTGGACAATATCCTCCTGAGTGACATATCACAATCTCAGAAAAATAAGCAGGGGATGTACTCACTCATTAGTGGTCTCTAAACAAACAAACAAGAAAAAAAGTCAAGCATGCCCAAGAGGCAAACCACAACCACTGAACAGCTTGGGATCAGAAACACCCTGAACTGACCCTTCGGACCCCACTCCAACTATAGGAACACCTGACTCAAATCTTGATTTGGCCAGGAGTGGAGTCTGATCCAAGCATTATTGGGTAAGTGGGACCATAGGACTGTCTGCTCCCTGCCCAGGGAGGGGATGGGGAGTTGCGGAGAAGAAAAATGACCTGATGTGGTGGAAGGGGGAAAGGACCTTGAATAAGGATATACAGGGATGGAAAAAAAATTTCAGAGGGGAAGGTGAACACAAAGTAAATATATGTGTAGCAATCTTATTTGCATTATCACACTTGATAAGTCATGCTTATGATTTTTATCTTCTTTTATAGTTATTGTTAACTTTTCAGCATTTTAAATTCATTTTACTGTTTTTTTGATAAATACAAAATAAATAAAGAAACAAAACAAAACAAAAAAAACCTTGGATAATAGATGTAACAACTTGAGAGACAGAAGCAGGCAGATCTCTTTGAGTTTGAGGTCAGTTTGTTCTATAGAGTGAGTTTCAGAACAGCCAGGGCTACACAGAAAACCCCTGTCTTAAAAAAAAAAAAAAAAAAAAAAAAAAAAAAAAAAAAAAAAAAAAAAAAAAAAAAAAAAAAAAAAAAAAAAAAAAAAAAAAAAAAAAAAAGTCAAACATTCTAAACTAATTCAAAGCCCAAGCTTTCTGCCACTGATCTATCATGCACATGAATTTGTCAAGCACCCACTGTGTGCCAGGCACTTTTCAAGGTGCTAGAGATGCAAAGCTACCTCTGTCCCACTGGTTCTTGAATGTTCAGTGTTGAGAACAGTGACAGGCAATTCTCCCAGCTCAGTACATTTAGTAGGAATGGAATGGATAAAAGTAGATGGATTAGTGAATGCTTAATTTACATAGACAAGAAAAGGGAATGTTGGACTCTGCATATCAGAATTTATCCATTCAAAAAACACTGAGTCCCAGCAGTTGGCATGATTCTGAATGCTGTAGAAGACACTAGAATGCACTAAAACATTTTCTGCTTCAGAGAGTGGCTGGGCATAGAAACCTGGACTGTGGAATCAGATGACTCGCGTCTACTCTTTGCTAGTTAGTAATTTTGAACAAATTCCTCAGACTTAGTATTTCTAACCAATGAAGTGAGGATAATACTGATTTAAATGCATGTTGGGAGGAATTGTATTTGTAGACGCTCTCTGAAGGTTAGCAGATTGAGACTGTCATTTTTATGTAAGTGTGTCCCAAACATCTAGTGCTAGTGATGTTGTGGTTGTCCTGATACCCAGGTTTGCATTAACACTAAGGAAGTAATGAAATGAAGGTAATTATCATTGTGATACTTTCTTCTTCCTTGGAAGCCACTGGAGACAGAAAAGAAGCATTTACTTTAAAGAGCTTGCTACATTAGTGTCAGCTGTCTCTGGTTTTTTCTATCATGACCTTGACACCCACACCACTTGCTCCTATAACCCCTCTTTCCTCTCTTCAACTGAACTCTGGGAGCTGGACCAAATACTTGACTGTGGGTCTCTCATCAGCTTCCATCAGTCACTGGATGTAGGTTCTATGATGACAATTAAGGTGGTCACCAATCTGAGTCCATGGGAAGGCTGGTTCAAGCACCCCCTCCACCATTGCTAGGACTCTTAGCTGGGAACATCCATGTGGGTTTCTGGGGATTCTCTAGCTCCAGATTTCTCTCTAACCCCATAATGGCTCACTCTGTCAAGATATCTTTTTCATTGCTCTCCCTCTCTGTTCTTCCCCCAACCTGGCCATCTTGCACCCTCATGCCCCCCTTTCCTTCCTTCCAGTTTACCCAACAGATCTTAATCTTTCCCCTTCTGGGGCAATTAATGTCCCTCTTGGGGGTCTTCCCCTTCACCTAGCTCCTCTGGGGTTGTGAATTGTAGCCTGGTTATTCTTTACTTTGTGTCTAGTAACTGTTTATAAGTGAGTAAATACCATGTTTGTCTTTCTGGGTCTGGTTCATGGATTCTGGACAGCTAGGGAGCCTGCATGAGACCACAATAGGCCCTTTGAATGTGGGTGATAGTTGGGTGGCTTGATCTGTCTGTGGGTTCTCTGACTTATCCCGGATACATGAACTGGTATTTTAAAACCCAATCCCTATGGAGGGATGCCTTACTCAGCTTTGATGCAGTGGAGAAAGGCTTGGTCCTGCCCCAAGTTGGTATGCCAGCATGTGTTGACTACCCAAGGGAGGCCTTATTCCCTAAAGGGGAGTGAATGGAGGGTGAGATGGGAGGGAGGTGAAGGGGACCAAGGAAAGGGGAAGGAGGGGAAACTGTGATTGGTAAAATGAATATTTATATTTTAAAAAGGAGCTTACTAAGTAAAAAGAAATGTTTGCTGATCAAATAGTAAGAGCCAGCTGTAAGTTTGAGTCCCTGTGTCTATCGGTCACTAATAAATGGTTGGTTGCTAGGCCAAAAAAAAAAAAAAAAAAAAAAAAGTGGATTTGATGTATCTGACAAAATGATTTATTATTATTATTAATATTATTATTATGAACAAAGAAGTCACACTTTCTATCCTTGTATAACCTTATTCAAGGTCCCTTCCCCCTCCCACCACATCAGGTCATTCTTTCTTCTACACAACTCCCCATCCCCTCCCTGGGCAGGCAGCAGGCAGTCCCATGGTCCCACTGTCCCAATATTGCTTAGTTCAGTCTCCACTCCTGGCAGATCCAGTTTTCTCCCCCCACCCTCAAGACTGAGTTAGGTGTTCCTCTGGGGGAGTGCAATCCAAGGAGACAAAATGACTTCTATAAGTTTCCTTATACTCATAGATCACTGATGTTTTCAGCTTCACCAGTGAAATCCCAGAAAGCAAGTGAGAGTTACTGTAGCATTGTGGACTAATTACTAGCCATAGATGGACATCTGTAGTCACCCTTTCATTGTAAAAAAGAAGATGCAAAGAAAAGTATTGTGATTTGAAAGAAAGGGTGGAATGCTTAACAATTTTCTACAAGATTAAACACGACATCCAGGAGAAAGTTCCTTAAACAGAAATGTAAATAATTAAAAAATAGATTCAGGAAGTTCAAGAAGACTGGATAAATTCACTAGGTCTTTTTCTGCCAGAGTAAGCAATAAGAGTCACTCCAAGAGAAGCCAACCTATAACAAAGATTCAACACCAGACCATCTCCCTGAGAGAAGAAAAAGCTAAGCAGTCTTTCTAGAAGAGATTTAAACCTGAATCAACTAGGAAGAACACTCTCCAACCTCTTGATCTCCCTACAGGCTGCACTAAGTCCCAGGTTTTTAACTTTATGACTTGTCAGCTATTCTGGGTTGGGCATTGGTAGTGCCTGTGGTTTTGAGTCATTTTTGCTTAAGTAAGTAATCCCTCACCCATATTCCTATAAGCAACTTAAATGAAACTCATTGGTTCATCAAAATGAATTTTGGTTGTATCTCTATTTTGACATTTTGTGGATTCAGTTATACATTGTGAGTAGACAAGCATTTTGCTTCTGTCCAAAAAAAACTTTTGTCTTGCAACAAGTGTAGTGAGGCATGAGGATATATATTCAAAGTAAATTTATTTTTTGCATGAAAGTAGTTTCATGTAGCACAGTGTATTTTAAAATAAGATAACATAGTGTTATTTAAAAAGATGTTTATACTTCTTAATGTGCTTCTTTATTTATTTACTTATTTAATAATTTGATTGTTTATAATTTGAATTTTTTGGGTTCATATGTGTGCATGTGAATGTGCATGCATATAATTGCCATTGCAGGCCAGAAAAAAAAAAAATGTTGGATCATCTGAAACTGAAGTTACAAGTTATTATGAATAGTAAGAGAGGAATAATAATATCTAAAGTCAGAAGTTCTGCAAAAACAGTACCAGCTCAGCTGTCTCTTAAGTCCTGGCCACCTGCTTTATATATTTTTATTGAATTCATTATTTGTTTCTGTTCAGGAATGTACACGTGATGGCATGAAGGTAAATAAGAGACAGCTTCATTGTGACAGTCCTAACATTCTATTATGTGGTATGTAGGAATCAAATATTTACTGCCCTTTCAAAGGGCCTGATCAGAAGAGCTTAATTCCAGAATTTAGGTGGAATAGTTATATCTCACTGGGGCCTCTAATTATTAGAACTTGATATAGAGGGAGATATTTCCACAACTATCTGATTAAGCAAGCTTTATTTGGAGATGGACTAGCCAGATGGATACTTCACCTTAAATCCGGATTTAGAAGATAAGCCCCTTTCTATACTGAGGTTTGTTTTGTGGAGAAAGGTTGGCGTTAATAGAAAACAGCTGTTGAGATAAGTAGCTATTAGCACCTAGAAGAGATAGTGGGAGACTCAGGGAATAGAAAAGAGCTGTACTGATAATTGATTAACACCTAGAAAGAGCAGTGGGAAACTCAGAGCTCAGAGCTTCCTATAGGGTATCTAAGAAGGGAAGTCATCAAGAATCTCAGAAGACACATTTTCATAAGGCAAAAGGGATGGTTTAGTAATTTACCTGGGGTAAGTGGTAGCTATGCATCATAGGATTACAAAGTGAGTCTAAGTTAAAGATCCTGGTTTGCAGGACACGCTAGACTCAGAATACAGAAATTATTTTTTTTAAATTATGGAGAGTTAATAACAATATATGGAAATGTGTCTTTTTAACAACAATTTTTCTCCTGTTTTGATTTCACACTAAGGCTTGGTTACAACCCTTTTACCTGCTGACTCATGTCACCAGTCATTACATTGTTTTTAAAGATTTATTTTACTTTTATGAATATTTGTGTATACATGCACCTGTGAGAATGCATGTGCAACACGTATTTGCTGACATTCACAGAGTACAGATAAAGGCATTATATATTATGGCACTGGCGGTACAGGTGCTTATGCATTTCCTGAACTAGGTGCTGGTAGCCAAAAGTGGCAACCACTAAGTTTTCTATCTTTGTCCTCACCCCACTTGGTTTTAACAATGAGTTAGAAAGCTGATGAGATGAAGATCTACTGTTATAAAATTTATTCTCAATAAAGAATTACTCACACACTTAGAAATAAAGAACTAACTGATTTCTAGGGCTTGTCCAGTTCTCAACAAATGATCAAGAAAAAGCTGACATTCAATGAAATATTTTTCTAACTTTATACATTTTGGATTTATATATCCCATATACGTTTTTATACATAAATTCATATATGTCCTGGACCCAAGTTACATATAAAACAGTTTAAATAGACACTAGAGATACAAATCTGACCATTTGGACAGAAAGGATATTAATACATAAAAGATATTACATACAGCCAGAATGATTTTAAATATGCTAGTGTGATTATTTTTTACATACTTCTTACTCAGGTTATTTTACCCACCTAGCAGAATTATTTTTCCTGATAAAACCATAAAGGACTTAGTAAGCAAATCTGGGTTTAGTGATGGTTGTGACCCTACACATCTCCCCCGCTTTATGTGCCCATTAGAGGTATGTCTTTAGTATGGGAACCAGAGTATAATAGCTAGTTGTAAGTTAGATCTATCTCCTTTCTCATGTTAATCAGGATCTAATTGACAGTTAATTCTGGTAAGTAAATGTTTATATCTGAATTATTATCTCTATGAGACTTGACTAGAAGACTGTTTAACTTTGAGCTATTTAGAGGCTGTTCACTCCTAATTAAATTCTACTTTGTGTGACTTAACATCTAAGAAAATCTATTAGTATATCTTTTATAGTATCAATTTTATTACTTTGAGTTTCTTCTACATCACAACAAGGAACAAAGCAGAAAAACAAACCCAGAGACATAAGCAAAGGCCTATCTGAGAAATAATGACACTAGCTTAGTTCACTTAGTGAGGCAGGGGCTATGAGAACAAGCAACCTGCTTTGGGCCCTGACGAGGCTTTCTACAAAACAGAGGCAGTTTTGTATGCTTAAAAATAAGTTTCAGCCCAGTGTATTCTGCTGAACCTGGAAGAATATGGAATTACAAAACATTAAATCTCACATTCTAACATGTATAAGAATTTGTTATGCATTTGCATTTTAATAGATACTTTATGTGCTTCCTTCTTTGCTCTTCATTAGCAATATTTTTGTTCCCCTTTCCTCGTCATTAGAATTCAGAGAGATAAAGTAGCTTCCTCAAGGTCAAATGTAAAACTGAAGAAACTGGAGTTTACACCCTACCTGTCCTATATACCATTACTTGTTCTTTTGTCAGTCATTAGCCTAATTTTTTGTTTTTCTAGTGAATTTATTGACATGTAGGTAAAGACCTTACAGGGACTCTTACAGTTACTGAAAGATGTATCTATTGGATTGGGTTTGAATTGAAGTGTTGCTAGGCATGGATCCAAATCTTAGGACACCTACTGAAGTTTTCAGGTTCTTTTACAAGGGCACTGTGATGTACCAGAAAAGCATGGTTGTTCATAAAAATAAAGACAGTTAATTAAGAAAAAAAAAAAGACTCCTTTAAGAAAGAGTGTTGGGTAATGAGCTAGGGCAAGTCATATACTTGAAGTACTAGGCTATGATGCTCATGATTATAAATAATTTAGATACCACCTACCTTTCCCACATTTATATACCCATGGCAAATTGTGTTTAAGGAAAATAGTTTTAGTTTCACAAATTGTGGCTGATGCTCAGTCTATACATCAGATATTTTGAAGGATATTTACTGTATCATTTAACTATTTAAAGTTTATGTTATCTACAAAAATACAAATGAGTGTAATCAAAATTCCATTGGTAGTGAAAGTGCTTGAAGTCCAAGTATGGAAACTAGAGATTGAGTCTCTAGTACCCCTGTAAAATACTCAAAAGACATAGCATATTGTCTGTAATTCTGGCCTCAGAAGAAGGGAGAGTCCTCAGAGAATGCTATCTAAAAGTACTTCTTATTTCAGAAAACATACATGAGTTTCTGGTAGTAACATCAAATGCCCATTAGTTCATCAGTTCTAGTTTTCTACTATGTTCATCCTCAGTATATAAAATGTTTTTTTTTTCACCTTTACTCATAAGCTACTGAGTATAGTCTGAGTCTACATAAGAGAGTTAGAGTACTTAAGTAAATCAAAAAATTCAAGCTAAGAATTTTTTAAATTTAAAATAGATAACATTGTAAGGAGAATAATTAAGACAAATAATTGACATTAAAAGAAAGAAAGCTTAAACCAATGTAAGCTGAAGCTGAAAAATACCTGTGCTGGACCTGTTAAATGGGCAAAGGCCTAAGTTCACAGGGCTGCAGAATGACTGGCTATACTGTGGAATCACCACAGAACACTAGACATGCATTTGCTATAATGGAAATATTCTGATTTTATTTATAAGGTGACAAATAAAGCTTGGTGACTTTACAGTGTATCTGTGCTTGTCTCCTCTTTAACAATCATTGATATAACCTTAAAGTCCCACTGAACAGATTCTAATATAAAGCTAAAATTTTCATTTTGGTCATTTCCTCTATTTCCCTGTAACATTATAATCTTGTCCCAATTCTTTCTGGTGTTGAAGGATCATATCCAAGCTGTCATACTGAGATATACCCCAAATTTGTTTTCAATGTATCAAGGTTTTAGGTTTTCAAACCCCTATATGTTGTATGTTGAGCATATTCACATTGTTACTTCCTTACTCTTCTGGTTAATTTTTTCTCTTCATTGCTCCCATTAGTACCTTTCATTTCTCCAGATGGTTGTATGTGGTGGAATTAGATTATGTTGTAAATATTTGTCCTGCCTACTAGTTTAATAAGAAGCTGATTGGCCAGAAGGCAGACAGGAAGTGTGGACAGGGCTACCAAGCTAAGGAAACTCTGAGTACTGAAAGAACAGAGATAGATGCCACAGAGCCACTGGAACTTCCAAGACACACAGAGGAAAGAAGTTAAAATGCTGCTTTGAGAAAAGATACTGAGTCACATTGCTGGACAAAATGGGTTGAATTCACAAGAAGGAATTAGCTAGTTACATGCCAGGGGAATTGGTCAATTGTTGTGAAATTAATTTAAGCCTCTGTGTGTGTGTGTGTGTGTGTGTGTGTGTGTGTGTGTGTGTGTGTGTGTGTATTTGATGCTAAGCAGGTCTCAGAGTGGGACCAAACCTCTGGACTAGACCAGAAAGTCTAGCCCAAAACTTTTTAAAACAGTTGTACTTTTTGTGTCATATATAAAAAGCATGTTGTATGTGTGCTTTTGTGTGTGTGTGTGTGTGTGTGAGAGAGAGAGAGAGAGAGAGAGAGAGAGAGCAAGAGAGAGAGAAAGAGAAATTATAAACGTATAAAAAGATGTTACAGAATTGAACCGTGTAACCCCCTTGATATCCAGGGTGGAGTAAGAGTCAGATATCTTTACAGAGTGAGAATACTAGGACCAGATCAAAGTGGGAGGTGAGTGGGCTAAAACCACTGGGCCTCCCATGGACCTCATCCCAGAGGACAGAGACACAGTCCCAAATTTGACCTTATGGTCAGGTCTGCCCTGGACCAAAGCTGGAGAAAGCCTTTCCCAGCAATCCCGGGTGTCACATAATAGATGTCTTGATCCCGCCTCCAAGGCAGGCTGCCTTACCACAAAGGGCAGGAGGTCTCTGTAAACCACACAAACCCATGTTGCCTACAGCAGAGTAAAAGTCTTACATCTTCAGACAGTGAAGAGCTCATGTCCAGAGTTGAGTGGGAGAGCAGAATGAGAGATGAAAGCCTTCAGACAGTACAGGTCCTGTGGCGTTTCCAGAGTAAAAAAATTATGCAGACTCTGTGTCCAGAGCAGACAGAAGAAATACAATCCCTGTAGCCACAACTAACTAAGATTCCACTAAGACCTGACTAAGAGTGAACCAAGGAAGCAATGGTTAGATGCCAGGGCAAGAATACATATAACTCTATAAAGAATAACAAGGCACAACCAGAAAAAGCTGATGGCTCTACAACCCCAAGACCTAGGCAGAGTAATGAAGAAGAAAAAAATAAAAACAACAATATAATCACCTTTATGAAGGTTATAGAAGCATAAAAAGAGGATGCAAAAAGTCTCTTAAAAAATAGAAGAAAGTACAAATAAAAAATTGAAAAAAAATGAACAAATTCTTTAAAAAAATGAAGAGAATCAAAAAAGAGAAATGCAGCAAATGAATGAATCACCCTAGGAGCTAAGAATTAAAATAGAAACAATAAAAATGGCAAAAAAAAAATAGAGGCAAAGAGAGAAATAGGGAATCTGAAGATATAATATGGAAATACTGATAGAAAAAACCAACAGTATCCAAGAGATGGAAGAGAGCATCTCTGAAGTGGAAGACTCAATAGTGAAAATATATAAATCACTCTAAGAAAAGACCAAAACAAAATGAAAATATCATAATATAATATGTTCAGAAAATTTGGAACACCATAAAAAGATCAAACATGAGTATAGCGGGAAATCAGGAGCTATACATGTGAATGGATCGCAGCAGAGGGCTGGAGCTGAGCGGGGCGTGGTCAACTGGAAAGGGTTCTGGAAGTAGACCTCCAAGGGAGAGGACCAGGACAGGAAGCTGGCATTCTCTCACGCAGTGCTGGGACCTCTCTCGAGAGTTCCAGACAGGTTGCACGGGTTTTTGAACTGATGACGCAGCTTCTGTTCTGTTCACGGTTCCGGCTGTCAGCGTGGACGTTTCGGAGGTGTGGAGTGTGGGTGAAGAGCTTTCGTTAGAAACGCTCCAGCGCGCTGCAACCTTATCCCTTCACCGTTTCTTATAACCTTCTCTGTTTTGTAAGTGATTCTCACAAAATAAACCTCATTTAAAACATGTTTCATGGCGGGTTCAAACTGTGATACATGAGAATAATAGGAATAGAAGAATATCAGCTCAAAGGCACAGATAATGTATTAAATAAAATCATAGAAGAAAACTATCCCAACCTAAAGAAGGAAATGCCTATAAAGATGTAAGAAGTTTAAAAAAAAAAACAAATAAATTAGACCCCCCCCCCAAACACCTGCTTGCCATATAACATTCAAGCCATAAAACATACAGAACAAAGAAAAAATATTAAAAGCTGCAAATGGAAAGGGCCAACTTACCTATGAAGGCAGATCCATCAGAATAATGCTGGACTATTCAATGAAACAATGGAAGCAAGAAGATCCTGGTCAAAAGTTATACAGACACTAAAAGAGCATGACTGCCAACCCAGAATACTATACCCAACAAAACTATCAATCATCATACGTAAAGTAAGCAAGGTATTTCAAGACAAAGATAGATTAAAACAATACCTATCCAAAAATTAGGCACTATAGAAAGCACAAGAAGGAAAACTGCAACCTAAGGAGCCCAGATACACCCATGAAACCACAAACAATCAATAATCCCACAGAAGAAAAGCCCAAAGAAAGGAATATACACAAGCCACCACCAAAAATAACAGGAAATAACAGTTAGTGAACATTAATACCTCTTATTATCAAAGGACTCAATTCACCTATAAAAAGACACATCCTAACACATTGGATACAAAAACAATAGCCAACCTTCTGCTTCATACAAGAAACACCTCAATTTCAAAGACAAACACAGGCTCAGAGTAAAGTGTTAGGAAAAGATTTTCTAATCAAATGGCCACAAGAAGCAAGCTGAGGTTGCCATTCTAATATCCATCAAAATAGACTTCAAACTAAAATAAATCAAAAGAGACCAGGATGGACGTTAGTTATTTGTCCCATGACAAATTGATCAAGATGAGACCTCAATCCTGAATATTTTTCCCCTACTATTGGGGCACCTTTATATGTAAAAGAATACAAAAGCTTAAACCCAATATCAAATGTCACACTGTCATAGTAGGATACTTCAATACTACACTTTCCCCCTTGGAATGTTCACTCAAACAGAGACTCAAAAGAGAAAAAAAACAGGGTCTAACAGCTGTTATGATGAAAATTGACTTAATAGATATTTATAAATCTTCCACCTAAACACAAAGGAATATACATATTTCTCATTACTTCATGGAACTTTCTCTAAAATTGACCACAAATTGGTCGTAAAGCAAATATCAATAGATACAAAAAAATGGGAATTATCCCTTGTCCCCTTGTGTCATATTAGACCACCATGGCTTAAAGTTAGAATTCAACAACAACAAAAAATACAGAGAGCCTACAAACTCATAAAAACTAAATATCTCTACATTGAACAACCTCGAGGTCTCAGAAAAGTTAAGAAAGAAATCAAAGACTTTCTATAATTTAATGAAAATGAATCAAAACCATACCCAAACATATGAGACACAATAAAAGCAGTCTTAAGAAGAAAATTCATAACACTGGATGCCTATATGAAAAACCAAGAGAAATCTCACACAAGGAATCTACCAATTCAGCTGAAGGCTTTGGAACAACTAAAAGCCAAATCACGTAGGAGTAGATGACAGAAAATGATCAAAATTAGGGCTGAAATCAGGATAACAGAAATAAAGAAAACAATACGAATAATCAGTGAATCAATGAGTTGGTTCTTTGAGAAAGTAAAAAAGATAGACAAACTCTTATTTAAACTACTCAAAAAAAAAGAAAGAGAATATTCAAATTAACAAAATCAGAAATAAAAAGGAAGACATAACAGACACCCAGAAAATCCACAGAATTGTCAGGTCATAGTTTGAAAATTTATACTCTACTAAAATGGAAAACCTAAAAGAAATAGACAGCTTTCTCGACAAGCACCAGTTACCAAAATTAAATCAAGAACAGCATAAAGACCCAAACAGACCTATAACAGCAAAGGAAATTGAAACAGTTATTAAAAGTCTCACATATAAATAAAGCCCAGGACCAGATGGTTTTACTTCAGAATTCTACCAGACATTAAAAGAATACCAATACAAAACTAATACCAATACTCAAAAAACTCTTCCATACAGTGGAAACTGATGAAATGCTACCAAAATTTTTTCATGAGGCCACAATCACCGTGATACCTAAGCCACTCAACGATGCAGTTAAGAAAGAACTATACACCCATTTCCCTCATGAACATTGATGTAAATATACTCAACAATATTCTGGCAACTGATTACAACAATATATAAAAAAAAGAGTCATCCACCACAATCAAGTAGGCTTCATCCCAAAAATGCAGGAAAGTTTCAACATATGAAAAACAATAAATATCATCCAATATATAAAATATTTGAAAGTAAAATACCACATGATCATGATCCTTAGACGCTAAAAAACCCTTTGAAAAAATCCAGTACTCCTTTATGATAACAGTCTTGGAAAGATCAGGATACAGGAAAACTTTCTAAGTATAATAAAGGCAATTTACCAAAAGGCAATGGCCAACATAAAACGAAATTCAGAGAAATTCAAAGAATCCAACTAAAATCAGAAACTAGACAATGCTGTCCCCTCTCCCTTTATCTATTCAATATAGTTCTCAAAGTTTTAGCTCAAGACCCCTGAAGAAGAGACATGTAAGGAATCCAGCCCCTGATTAGCCGAAACTACAAAGATGAAGTGCCCATGATGGAGATTGACCACTTCATGCCACTGCTTATGCAGCATGAGGAGGAGGGTGTGCTGGCCCCACGGCTGAGCCATGGTCGAGTACAATTCCTGTGGATCAAACACAGCAACCTCTACTTGGTGGCCACCACACTGAAGAATGTCAATGCCTCTCTGGTGTACTCCTTTCTGTATAAGACCATGGAGGTGTTCTGTGGGTACTTTAAGGAACTGAAGGAGGAGAACATCCGAGGTAACTTTGTCATTGTGTACAAACTGCTGAATGAGCTCATGGACTTTGGCTTTCCACACACCACAGACAGCAAATCCTGCAGGAGTACATCACACAACAGGACAACAAGCTGGTGACAGCCAAGTCTCGGGTACCACCTACAGTCACCAATGCTGTGTCATGGTGCTTTCAGGGGATTAAGTACAAAAAGAATGAGGTCTTCAATGACGTCATAGGGTCTGTTAATATTCTGGTCATTGCTAATGGCAGTGTCTTGCTCAGCGAGATTGTAGGCACCATCAAGCTGAAGGTGTTTTTGTCTGGAATGCCAGAGCTGTGGATGGGCCACAATGACCGAGTACTCTTTGAGCTTACTGGCCTTTCAGGCAACAAGAACAAATCTGTGGAATTGGAAGATGTGAAATTTCACCAGTGTGTGAGGCTTTCCCGCATTGACAATGACCGAACCATCTCCATCATCTCCCCAGATGGGGACTTTGAACTCATGTCCTACTGGCTCAGCACCCAGGTCAAATCCCCTGATCTGAATCAAGTCAGTCACTGAGAAATTTTCCCACAGCTGAGTGGAGATCCTGGTCAAGGCTAAGGGGTAATTTAAGAAGCAGTCAGTGGCCAATGATGTGAAAATAGCAGTGCCTGTACCCAGTGATGGAGATTGCCCACTCTTCAAGATCAGTGTGGGCAGTGCCAAGTATGTGCCTGAGAAGAACGTTGTCATTTGGAGTATCAAGTCCTTCCCTGGTGGCAAAGAGTACCTGATGCGTGCCTTCTTTGGGACTTTGGTCTCCCCAGTGTGGAAACTAAGGAGGTGGAGGGCCGGCCACCCATTGGGGTCAAGTTTGAGATTCCATACTTTACTGTTTCCAGCATCCAGGTCGGCTATATGAAGATCATCGAGAAAAGTGGGTACCAGGGTACCTGCCCTGGGTCCACTACATCACCCAGAGTGGGGATTATCAACTTCGTACCAGCTAGAAAGGAGAAGTGGGTGTTTGAAAGTGAGACTTCCTCTCCTCAGATCCCAGCTTCAGATTATGGAGATCTCTCTCTCTCTCTCTCTCTCTCTCTCTCTCTCTCTCTCTCTGTGCGTGTGTGTGTGTGTGTGTGTGTGTGTGTGTGTGTGTGCGCGCGCGCGCGCGCGCGTGCTCATGCTGAGTTAGGACACTGACACCACATTCTTGCTGCCAGCACCCAAAACCCTGGACCTCTCAGCTGTCTAGAATGGTTTCTCTGTTCCTCACCCTTGAGCTCTCACATCCTGATTTTATATGAAGAAACAGAAGAGGGCCTGAACCACCCTTCCCCATCCACGAGTGCCTTCTTGCAATGACCTGCCTTGGGCAGCTCTAGGGCTCTTTTAAAACTGCTGAGCATAGGCCCTGCTGGCCCTCCACCTGAGTGACATTAAAATACATCTAACAGCTGTGAAAATAAAAAAAAAAAAAAAGAAAATGAAAGGAGATTAAGAGGATACAAATTGAGAAAGAAGAAATGAAACTATCTTTATTCGCAAATGACATGATCGTATTCATAACTGACCCAGAAAATTCTACCAGGAAAGTTCTACAGCTGATAGACACCTTCAGCAATATAGCAGGATATAAGTTTAATTTAAAAAAATCAGCAGCCCTCCTAGACACTAAAGACAAACAGGTTGAAAAAGAAATGAGAGGAAAAAAATCACACTTTATAATAGCTGCAAATAGCATTAAATACCTTGGAGTAACTATAACTAAAGAAGTGACAGATCTATTGACAAAAACTTTAAATCATTGAAGAAAGAAATTGAAGAGGATATCAGAAAATGGAAAAAACTCTCATGTTCCTGGATAGCTAGGATCAACATAGTAAAAATGCCAATATTACCAATACTGCTGAAAAGAACATAGTTGAGTTAATGCCTTTGGAGATCAAATTTGTGTCTTTAGGTGTATACCCAGAAGTGGTATTGCTGGATCCTTGGGAAGATTGATTCCCAGTTTTCTGAAAAACCACCATACTGCATTCTGTAGTGGCTAAACTTCCACCAACAATGAAGGAGTCTTTCCCTTGCTTCCCAAACTCTCCAGCATAGACTGTCATCTGTGTTTTTAATCTTAGCCAATCTGACAGGTGTAAAGTGGTATCTCAAAGATGTTTTGATTTGCATTTCTCTAGTGGCTAAAAATTTTGTGCACTTTTTCAATCGTCTCTCAGCCATTCATAATTCTCCTGCTAAAAATTCCCTTTTTAGGTCTGAACCCCATATTTAGATTGGGTTATTCAAGGTTTGGGGCTCTAGTTTCTTGAGTTCATTACATATTTTAGAGATCAGTCCTCTATCACTTGTATGGTTGGTGAAAATCTTTTCTCATTGGGTATGGACAGTGTTCGTGGCATTACAGAAGCTTCTCAGTTTCAGGAGGTTCCACTTATTGATTGATGTTCTTAGTGTCTGTGCTACTGGTGTTATATTTAGGAAGTGGTTGCCTGTGGCAATTCATTGGAGGGTATTTCCTACTATCTTTTCCATTAAGTACAGAGTGGCTGGATTTATGTTGAGATCTTTGATCCAGTTGGTTTTGCGTGTTGTGCAGGGTGAATGGCTTGGACCTAATTGCATTTTTCTACACATTACCAACCAGTTATGCCAACTTCATTTGTTAAAGATACTATCTTTTTTCCATTGAAAATTTTGGCCTCTTAGTCAAAGATCAGGTGATCATAGGCTTTTGGGTTAATGCTCAGATCCTCAATTCAAATCCATTGATCCACAAGTCTGTTTTTATGCCAGTACCAGGCTGTTTTAATTACTGTAGCTCTATAGTAAAATTTGAAGTCAAGGATGGTGATAACTCCTAAGATTCTTTTGTTGAGCAAACTTGGTTTGGCAATCCTGGCTTTCCTGTTATTCCAAATAAAGTTGAGTATTGTTCTTTCAAGGTTTGTAATATATTGTGCTGGGATTTTGATGGGAAGTGCATTGATTCTCTAGATTGCTTTTGGTAGAATTGCCATTTTTACTGTGTTGATCCTACCTATTCAGGAATAAGGGAGAGCTTTTCATTTTCTGATATCCTCTTCAATTTAAAATTTTTATTCAATAGATCTTTTACTTCTTTGTTTATAGTTACTCCAAGGCATTTAATGCTATTTGCTAATATAAAGGGCAATGTTTCCCTTATTTCTTTTTTAGCCCTTTTATCTTTGGTATATAGAAGAAATAATGAATTCCTTTAGTTAATCTTGTATCCTGCTACATTGCTGATGGACTTTATCAGCTGTAGAAGCTCCCTAGTAGAATTTTGTGGGTCAGTTATGTATACAATCATATAATCGGGGACCGAGTGCTGGCTGCAGAGCGTGCACCCTTGTACTCTGTAGCAGACAGAGATAAGCTCTGACTGCCACGCTCCCCACAGCTGCTGCTGAGGAAATTTGCATGGTTACCAATCTCCAACTGAGCAAACGATAAGGACTGGGGACCCTGAAGGACAGACTCAGACCCCTCACAGAGGTGAGTAGGGGTAAGTAGACCCAAGTGCCTGTATCCCTACCAGGGAGAGTTGAGCTCCCATCGGTTCCAGGTCTGGCTCTGGGACCAGGTGCTGTTTTGCAGAGAATGCACCCACGCACTTTGTAGCAGATTGAGATAAGCTCAGCCTGCCACGGTCACCCAGGTGCTGATGAGAAAATTTGCACAGCCACCATCCCACCCCAATTGGTCAAGCAGAGAAAGATTGAAGACTTAAATTTCAGTCCCTTGCCCAGAGCAGAGGTAGAGATTGAGCAAACCTATTCCTCAGAGGTGAAAGGAGGTACACAAGCCTGAGTGCCAAACTGAGCAGGAGCCACCTAATCGTGAACCAATGTAGCCATGGGCAGACGCCAGTGCAAAAATTTACATAATAACATAAAGAACAACAAGATACCTCAAGAAAGAAGTGGCGATCCTACAAATACAAGTCCTGAACTGAGCAATGAAGAGGAAACAGAAGAAAGCAAAGCCAAAAATTCCTTTATGATGATCATCAAAGCTCTCAAGGAAGATATGAAAAATAGCCTCAAAGAAATAGAAGAAAATACAAACAAAAAATTGGAAGAGATGAACAAGCCTATGAAAGAAACATGTCAGGAACTAAAAACTGAAATAGAAGCAATAAAAAAGGCACAAAATGAGACAAAGATGGAAATAGAAAATCTGAAGAAAAAAGCTGGAACCACAGATACAAACATAACAGAGTTCAAGAGATGGAAGATAAAATCTCTGAAGTGGAAGATTCAGTAGCTCAAATAGATATATCAGTCAAAGAAAATACTAAAACCAAAAAAGCCATAACTCAAAATGTTCAGGAAATCTGGGACACCGTGAAAAGACCTAATATGAGAATAAAGGACATAGAAGAAGGAGAAGAATACCAGATCAAAGGCACAGTTAATGTTTTCAATATAATCATAGAAGAAAACTTGCCTAACTTGAAGAAGGAAATGCCAATAAAGATACAAGAAGCTTACAGAACACCAAATAGATATGACCCCCAAAAAAGTCAGCACACCACATTATAATCAAGCCACAAAACATACAGAACAAAGAAAAAACTTTAAGATATGCAAAAGAAAATGGCCAACTTGCACAAAAAGGCAGACTCATCAGAATAACACCTGACTATTCAATGGAAATGATGAAAGCTAGAAGGGCTTGGTCAGAAGTTATACAGACACTAAAAAAGCATTGGCTGCCAAAATAGAATACTATACCATGCAAAATTATCAATAACCATACATGGAGTAAACAAGATATTTCATGACAAAGTCAGACTGAAAGAATATCTATCTACCAATCCAGCGCTACAAAAAGTATTAGAGGGAAAACTCCAACCTAAGGACCCCAGATACATCCACGAAATCACAAACAATCAATAATCCCAAAGAAGAATACTCCAGAGAAAGGAAATACAAACAATTTACCACCAAAAATGACAGGAAATAAGAATCAATGGTCACTAATTTCCCGTAATATCAATGGACTCAACTCTCCTATAAGATGTCACACACTAACAAGATGGATACAACAACAGAAGCTATCCTTCTGTTGTCTACAGGAAACATACCTAAACTGCAAAGACAGACACAGGCTTAAAATAATGGGCTGGGAAAAGATTTTCCAGTCAAATGGTCCTAAAAAACAAGCAGGGGTTGCTATCGTAATATCTAACAAAGTAGAATTTAAGCTAAAAGCAATTAAAAGGGACCAAGATGGTCACTACTTATTCATCACAGGAAAAATTGGTCAAGAGGAGATTTCAATCCTGAATATTTATGCACCTAATATATGGGCACATACTTATGTAAAAGAAACACTGCTAAAGCTCGATTCCCACATCAATTCTAACACTCTAATAGTGGGAGACTTAAATATCCCACTTTCAACCCTGGATAGGTCAACCAGACAGAGATTCAACAGAGAAATAAGGAGTGAAAAAGAGGTTATGATGTAAATGGATTTAATAGATATCTACAGAAGCTTCCACCCAAATGCAAAGGAATATACATATTTCTCAGCTCCTCATGGAACTTTCTCCAAAATTGACCACATAATTGGTCATAAAGCAAATATCAACAGATACAAAAAATGGAAATAATCCGTTGTAACATATCGGACCACAAGGGCCAGAAGTTGGAATTCAATAACATCAAAAATCAAAGAAAGCCTACCAACTCATGGAAACTAAGCATCACTCAGCTGAACCATTTTTGGGTAAAGGAAGAAATTAAGAAAAAAATCAAAGTCTTCCTAGAATTTAATGAAAATGAAACCACAACGTATCTAAACTTGTGGAACACAATGAAAGCGCTTGATGCCTGCAAAAAAAACCTAGAGAAATCCCACACTAGAGACCTAACAGCTCAGCTGAAAGCCATAGAATAAATAGAAGGGAACTCACCTAGAAGGAGTAGATGGCAGGAAATATTCAAACTTAGAGCTGAAATCAATACAATTAAAATAAAAAGAACAATACAAAGAATCAATTAATCTAAGTGTTGATTCTTTAAAAAAGTTAGCAAGACAGATAACACCTTAGCAAAACTAATCAAAAAACAGAAAGAAAGAGTATTCAAATCAACAAAATCAGAAATGAAAAGGGGGACATAACAACAGACCCCTAGGAAATAAAGAGAATCATCAGATCATGTTTTGAAAATTTGTATTCCACAAAAATGGAAAACCTAGAAGAAATGGACAGGTTTCTGGACAGGTACCACCTACAAAAATTAAATGAAGATCAGATTAATTACCTAAACAGGCCTATAACCCTTAAGGAAATTGAAGCTGTCAATAAAAACCTCACCAAAAGTGAAAACCTTGGTCCACATGGTCTCATTGCTAAATTCTACCAGACATTCATAGAAGAATTACTACCATTACTCTTCAAACTATTTCACACAGTAAAAACTGAAGGAATATTGCCAAATTCCTTTTATGAGGCCACAATTGCCCTAATTCCCAAGCCATTCAAAGACACAAGAAAGAAGGAGAATTACAGACCGATTTGCCTCATGAATATTGATGCGAAAATTCTCAACAAAATTTTGGCAAACCATATACAACAATGTATACAAAATATCATCCATCTCGACCAACTAGGCTTCATCCCAGAAATGTAGGACTGGTTTAACATACGAAAAACTGTAAATGTTATCCATCATATAAACAAACTAAAGGAACAAAGCCACATGATCATATATTTAGATGCTAAAAAAGCCTTTGACAAAATCCAACACTCCTTTATGATAAAGGACCTGGAGAAATCAGGAATACAGGGAAAATACCTAAATGTAATAAAGGCGATTTACAAGAAGCCAACAGCCAGTATCAAACTTAATGGAGAAAAACTCAAAGCAATCCCACTTAAATCAAGAGTTAGACAAGGATGTCCTCTCTCCCCTTATCTATTCAATATAGTTCTCGAAGTATTAGCTATAGCAATAAGGGAATGAACAGACATTAAGAAGATACAAATTGGAAAAGAAGAAGTGAAGCTATCTCTATTTGCAGATGATATGATTGTATACATAAGTGACCCACAAAATTCATCCAAGGAACTGCTACGGCTGATAAATACCTTCAGCAATGTAACAGGATACAAAATTAACTCAAAGAAATCAGTAGTCCTTCTATACAATAAAGATAGAAGAGCTGAAAATGAAATAAGGGAAGCATTACACCTCATAATAGCTGTGAATAGTATTAAATACCTTGGAGTAACTATAACCAAAGAAGTAACAGACCTATTTGACAAAAATTTTAAATCTCTGAAGAAAGAAATTTAAGAAGATATCAGAAAATGGAAAGCTCTCCCATGTTCCAGGAGAGGTAGGATCAACATAGTAAAAATGGCAATTCTACCAAAGGCAATCTACAGATTCAATGCACTGTCCATCAAAACCCCAACACAATATTTTTTGGACCTTGAGAGAACAATACTCTATTTCATTTGGAATAACAGGAAAGCCAGAATTGCCAAACAAATTTTACTCAACAAAAGAACCTCAGGAGCTATCACCCACCTATTCAAGTTATACTATAGAGCTACAGTAATAAAAACAGCCTGGTACTGGCATAAAAACAGACCTGTAGATCAATGGAATAGAATTGAGAATCCAGACATTAACTCAAAAACCTAAGAACACCTGATCTTTGACAAAGAGGTCCAAGACATTCAATGGAAAAAAAGATAGTATATTTAACACATTGTGTTGGCATAGCTGGATAGAAGTGTGTAGCAAAATGCAAATAGATCTGAGCCTGTCAACCAGATCAACACTCAAAATCAAGTGGATCAAAGACCTCAACATAAACCCAGCCACTTTGAACTTGATAGAAAATAAAATGGGAAATACACTTCTATAAATTGGCACAGGCGATCACTTCCTAAATATAACACCAGTGGCACAGACACTAAGACCAACAATCACTAAGTGGGATCTCCTAAAGCTAAAAAGCTTCTGTAAAGCCAAAGACACTGCCTATAGGACAAAACAACAGCCTACAGAATTGGAAAAGATTTTCACCAACCCTACAATTGATAGAGGGCTGATCTCTAAGATATATAAAGAGCACAAGAAGCTAGAGCCCAAAACCTTGAATAACCCAATCAAAAAATGGGGTTCAGATCTAAAAAGGAAATTCTCAGCAGAGGAATTATGAATGGTTGAAAGGCACCTGAAAAAGTGCTCATCATCTATAGCCATCAGAGAAATGCCAATCAAAACAACTTTGAGATACCACCTAACATCTGTTAGATTGGCTAAGATAAAAGGCACAGATGACAGCCTATGTTGGAGAGGATGTAGATCAAGGGGAACACTCCTCCATTGCTGGTGGGAGTGTAAGCTTGTTCAGCCACTTTGGAACGCAGTATGGCGGTTTCTCAGAAAATTGAGAATCAGTCTCCCCAAGGACCCAGCAATACCACTTCTGGGTGTATACCCTAATGATGCCTAGTCATACTCTAAAGGCATTAGCTCAACTATGTTCAGAGCAGCATTATTTGTAATAGCAAGAACCTGGAAACAACCTAGATGTCCCTCAACTGAAGAATGGACTAACAAACTGTAGTACATCTACACAATGGAGTACTACTCAGCATTAAGAAAAAAATGATATCCTAAAATTTGCAGGCAAATGAATGGACTTGGAGCACATTCTCCTGAGCGAGGTATCACAAACTCAGAAAGATAAGCAGGTATGTACTCACTCATTAGTGGTCTCTAAACAAACAAACAAGAAAAAGCCAAGCATACCCAAGCTGCAGACCACAACCACTGAACAATTTGGGATGAGAAACACTCTGTACTGACCCTTCGGATCCCACTCCACCTAAAGGAACACCTGACTCACTCTTGAGGGAGGTGGGGCAAATGGATCTGCCAGGAGTGGAGACTGAATTAAGCAATATTGTGTCAGTGGCATCATGGGACTGTCTACTGTCTGCCCAGGGAGGGGATGGGGAGTGGTGGAGAAGAAAAAATGATCTGATGTGGCAGGAGGGGGAAGGGACCTCGAGTAATGATATACAGGAATAGAAAGTGTGACTTCTTTGTTCATAATAATACTACTAATAAAAATTATACAGAAATAAACAATCATATAATCTGCAAATACAGTTTCACTTCTTTTACAATTTGTATCCCAGTAATCTCCTTTCATTCTCTTATTGCTTTAGCTAAAACTTCATGAACTATATTGAATAGATAAGGGGAGAGGTGACATCCTTGTCTAGTTCCTGATTTTAGTGGAATTGCTTTGAGTTATTCTCCATTAAGTTTTGTGTTGGCTGTTGGCTTCTTGTAAATCACCTTTATTATATTGATATTTTCCCTGAATTCCTGATCCCTCCAGAGCTTTTGTCATAAAGGAGTGTTGGATTTTGTCAAACGCATTTTCAGCATCTAAGGATATAATCATGAGGGTTTTTTTCCTTTAATTTATTTATAGGATGGATGACATTTACGGGTTTTCATAATTTGAACCATCCCTTCATTTCTAGGATGAAGCCTATTTGGTCATGGTGGATGATATTGTTTCTATATTGTTGTTTACAGTTTGCCATAATTTTCTTGGGAATTTTGGCATCAATATTCATGAGGGAAATTGGCCTGTAATTCTCCTTCTTTGTTGTGACTTTGAGTGGCTTGGATAATAGGGTGATTCTTACCTCAATCACCTTTAATCAATCCTTTTATGGAATTTGGCAATAATCCTTCAGATTCTACTGTGTGAAATAGTTTGAGGAGTAATAGTAGTCATTCTTTGAATGTCTGGTAGCATTCTGCAATGAAACCTTCTGGACCTGGGCTTTTTTTTTTACTTGGGAAGCTTTTAATAACAGCTTCAATTTTCTTCAGGGTTATAGGTCTGTTTAGATAATTAATCTGGTCTTCGATTAATTTTGGTAAATGGTATCTTTCCAAAAGCTTTTCATTTCTTCTAAGTTTTCCATTGTTGTAGAATATAGATTTTCAAAGTGTGATCTAATAATCCTCTGGATTTCCTGGGGGTCTGTTGTTATGTCCCCCTTTTCATTATTGGTTTTGTTGATTTGGATAATTTCCGCTTCTTGATTAGTTTGTGTAAGGGCCTCTCTATCTTGTTGACTTTCTCAAAGAACCAACTCTTTGATTTATTGATTTTTGTACTGTTCTTTGTGTTTCAGTTTTATTGATTTCAGCTCTAAGTTTGAATATTTCGTGTGATTTACTACATCTAGATGAGTTTGCTTCTAATAGTTCTAAGCCTTTCAGCTGAGCTGTTAGTTCTCTAGTTTATGATTTCTCTAGGCTTTTCATAAGGCAACTAGGGCTTTCATCTTAAGAGTTCTTTTATTGTGTGTCCCACAAGTTTGGGTATGTTGTGGATTCATTTTCATTAAATTCTAAGAATACATTGATTTTTTTCTTAATAACTTTCTTGACCAAGATTTGGCTCAGCTGAATGATGTTTTGTTTCTATGAGTTGGTAGGCTTTCTGTGATTTTTGAAGTTGTTTAACTCTAACTTCAGGCCATGGGGTTCCATATGATACATGGGTTTATTTCCATTATATTGTATCTGTTGATATTTGCTTTATGACTAATTATGTGGTCAATTTTAGAGAAAGATCCATGAGGAGATGAGAAATATGTACATTCCTTTGTATATGAGTGGAAGCTTCTGTAAATATCTATTAAATCCATTTGCATCATAACCTCTGTTAGACTCCATATTTCTCTGGTAGCTATCTGCTTGATCTATACAGGGGTGAAATTGGGGTAATGAAATATCTTACTATAAGTGTATG
Organism: Sigmodon hispidus; assembly: GCA_004025045.1. Classification (NCBI taxonomy): domain Eukaryota; kingdom Metazoa; phylum Chordata; class Mammalia; order Rodentia; family Cricetidae; genus Sigmodon; species Sigmodon hispidus. Next base: position 18,545 of record PVIH01013627.1, on the reverse strand, counting down.
AGAATTGCTGTGGGATTTGAGCTTTAGCAGTGCTTCTTTTACATAGGTAGGTGCCCTTATATTAGGCGCATAAATATTCAGGATTGAAATTTCCTCTTGACCAATTTTTCCTGCAATGAATAAGTAATGACCATCTTGGTCCCTTTTTATTGCTTTTAGCTTAAAATCTACTTTATGAGACATTAGGATGGCCACTCCAACTTGTTTCATAGTACCATTTGATTGGAAAATTGTTTCCTAACCCTTTACTCTGAGCCTGTGTCTGTCTTTGTGGTTGAAGTGTGTCTCTTGCATGCGGTAGAAGGATGGCTTTTGTTTTTGTATCCATCTTTTTAGTTTGTGTCTTTCTGTAGGTGTGTTGGGTCCATTGATATTAAGGGATATTAGCAACCACTGATTGATATGTCATGCCATTTTTGGTGGTAGCTTGTGTGTATTTTCTTTCTCTGAGCTATTCTTCTGTGGATTATTGATTATTTGTGGTTTTATGGGTTGGTGTATCTGGGATCCTTGGTTGGTGTATTCTCTCTAATGCTTTCTGGAGGGCTGTATTGGTAGAAAGGTATTGTTTTAGTCTGACTTTGTCATAAAATGTCTTGTTTATTCCATATACAGTGATTGATTGTTTTGCTGGGTATAGCAGTCTTGATTGGCAGCCATGTTCTTTTAGCGTCTGTATAACTTCTGATCAAGACTTTCTTGCTTTCATTGTTTCCATTGAGTAGTCAGGTGTTATTCTGATGTGTCTGCATTTATAATAAGTTGGCCCTTTTCTTTTGCAGCTCTTAAATTTTTTTCTTTGTTCTGTATGTTTTGTGGCTTGATTATTATGTGGTGGGCACACATTTTGGGGGCTGTCAAATCTATTCAGTGTTCTGTAAGCTTATTCTATCTTTATAGGCATTTCCTTCTTTAAGGTGGGAAAGTTTTCTTCCATGATTTTATTGAATACATTATTCATGCCTTTTAGCTGGTATTCTTCTCATTCTTCTATTCCTATTATTCTCAAGTTAGGTGTTTTCATGGTGTCCCAAATGTCCAGAACATTTTGTCTTATGGCTTTTTTGGTTTTAGGATTTTCTATGACTGATGTATCTATTTCTACTATTGAGTCTTCCACTCCTGACATACTCTTTCATCTCTTAGATTCTGTTGGTTTTGCTTGTATTTGTAGTTCCAGCTCTTTTCTTCAGATTTTCTATTTCCATCTTTGCCTCATTTTGTTCCTCTTTTTATTGCTTCTATTACTGTTTTTAGTTCCTGGAATGTTTCATTCATTTTTTGGTTTACCTTTTCTTGGTTCTCTTTCAAGGATTTATTCATCTCTTCCATTTTTTTTCTTCTATTTCATTAAGATAATATTTTATATCTTCTTTGAAGGCTTCAATAATTTCATAAATGTGCTTTTGGTGTTGTTTCCTTTTCATTGCTCTGTTAAGGTCTTGTAGTTGTAGAACCACCAGTTTCTTCTGGAGTTGCCTTGTTGTTCTTTATGTTATTATATGTATTTTCGCACTGGCATCTGCCCATGGATTCAGTGGTTCATCATTAAGCCATTCCTAGTCAGTTGTGGAAAGAGGGCTTGAGTGTCTCCTGTCTCCTCTAAGTCAGGGTTCTGCTGAATCTCTGACTTATCTCTGGATATTGGTCTAAATTTCAAAGCCTCCGTCCTTCTCTGATGATGCAGTTTGCCCTGCACACAAGGTTAGTAGTCCAAAGTCCCCTCCTTTAGGTGTGGCTGGATAAACCCCTCACAACCAAACCCTAGTCCTGTCTGCTAAGGAGAGTCTGGATCAGGCTGTACAGATTGATCCTGGTCCCAGACTGCAACATTCTGGGTGGGCATGATGGGAGATCAGGTGCTGAAACCTGCCCGTCTTTTGTCAGGTCATGAATTTCAAATTACTCAACCCTTCCCTGCTGAAGCAGTTGGAGGCAGGGTCAGCTGTGCAAGGTCCCCTCTTTAAGGTGTGACTAGAGGAGTCCCTCACAGACAAAATTTAGTACTGTCTGCTTAGGTGAGTCTGGATCAGGCTCTACAGATTGGCCCTGGTCCAGGAAGGTAACTTTCTGGATGGTAGATACAGGGGAACAGGTGCTAGAACCTGCTCACTTTTTGCCTGCAGTAAATTTTGTGAATGTTAACAACAAATATGCTCAAAGAAAAAGAATTGAATTTTTAAAGAAAAGTAATTACATTATTTTTTGTTATATGAGATATACCAAGTTCTGTGGCCACTACATTTTATACCTAAGCAAACAAATCAGAAAAAAAAAATGTTACAAATCAGAAAATATAAGTAGCTTAAAGCCATTATAATTTCTTCAAAAGTCAGACTTATATTCTATTATGATGTTATTAATGGATTTTACTGAACCTCCCATCAGTCACTGACTTTCAGTATGCAGAAAGAGTTGTTGATTTTATTAATGATGAGTTAGAATTAACTTTATTATTTATTCTGTTATAAGAAATAATCAGGACTAGGGATCATTCCTTCTATATTATACACATTTAATCCCATATGCAACTTTCAGTTTATTTATTACAAGATTATGATGAATTAATAAATTATTAGTAGGAAATCTGCTAGAAGCCTTAAAGTATCATAAAAAATTTACATCAATAGCAAAATATTAAAGTAAAAAAAATCTCCATCTTGGCAACAAGCTAAAAAATTGTAAAATGGAGTCCCACCAGTTCCTTCTATAATCAAATTCCATTATGAGCAGGGAGTAACCCTAAAGGTGTGGATAGAAATACAAGCTTCAGATCGATGAATTTCTTTTTACAGAATTTGGAAAACTAAGATATGTACATTATGTAATAGATACATTTTCAGAATTTCGATGGGAAACTTCTTTCAGTTCAGGAGAGGCTAATTCTGTAATCACACATTTGCTAGAACTTATGGCCATCATGACAATACTTGTACAAATTAAGACTGACAATGCTCTGTTATATGTTTCTAGTAAAATGAAACAATTTTTTGCTTATTATAATATAAAGCATATGACAGGAATATTATTACATAATCCTACAGGACAAACAGTCGTAGAGAGATCAAATCCAACTCTATAAGAGATGCTAAATAAACAGAAAGCCTCTGGGAAAAGACTTCATAATTCTTTATTAACATTGAATTTTCTCAATGATAATGCAATGAGAACAACAGCTCCTGAAAGGCATTGATCTATAGAAAAATTGGTTGAGCTAAATCAGCCCGTGTATTATAAATTGTACTAGCCTCAGAATGGAAGCCAGGCTCTGTTGTACATTGGGGGAGGGATTTTACTGTTGTTTCCACAGGTGAAGAAAAGTTATCATCCACTCACACTACAATTCTTTAATTTGTAAGTAAAATCAAAGAGTTAGGGCAGGTTTTTGTTTATATCTTTACAGAAGACAAGAAATACCAATATTTAAAAAGTTAAAAGATTTTGGATATCTAGACATCAACTACAGAAGTGACGCTATCCTGAAAAATTCAGAAGCAATAGACTATTGGGTGTATTGGTACCAGTATATTCTACATAATAAAATCTTTCTTCTTATCCTCTATGTTTATTCACATGATAAATTGAAGTCCTAGTTTAAATAAAATTAAAGCTGACTTTAGAATTAAAGTATGGCTCTATCTTTCTCTAAACCAAAGCATACTTTTTAAAGAAAAATGCAAAATCTCTGTATCATATCATAAGCGTCATCTGATATGGGGCTGAAGAATAATTAAAAGGAAGAAATTGTCCTATTGTTACTGCTCCTATTCTGAATAAATTTGTATATATTTAGCTTTTTGTATATTGTGTTGAGTTTTAGTCTCTTATCAGTTTTCTGCAGTGATTCTTGACAATTACTAATTGTGAACTGGAAGTATCCAAAAGAAAGATGCATTCCCAAAATGACTATTTTACATGAACTATGACAAAGTCACCAGTCTGACAAAACTAATCAAAGATAGGTTTTGGACTACAAACTGCTCAAGAGTATTTTGAAGTGGCTAGTTGAGATAAATTAGCTTTACAGACTACTCTATCCCAGACTTGAGACAAGCCGTACACTTTCCTGTTATGGAGAGACTGGATAACAAATGATACTGCTATATATTTCAGGATTTGACAAGTAACAAAACTTTATTTTCAGGATCCCCTAAAGATGCCATTGACTCCCTGAAAGCAGGAAGTAAATTTAAGAACACGGCATCCACATTTCCAAGAGGTGGGGTAGAAGATTTTTGGTCTTTCAGAGGGTTATAGATGATTGTCATGGTTTAGGATAATTGGTTAAAATGTGCTGTAGGTTATCATTAGAAAAAAAACCTAAACAAGAGAGGTTAGATTCAGGGTTCTTGTTTAAACACAACAAAAAGAAAAAAAGGGATACAGATATAATAAGATATAAGGAAGGATTATTTAATCTATGTTTAAAAAGCAATTTATAGCTTTAAATATTTTACATTGGATTGGATTTCTTTATATTGTTTTTTAGAAGGTCATGTTGAGTTTATTGGGAATGGGTGGAGGAGGGGAAGAAGGAAAGAAAGAAGAGAGAATAGAAGGGAGGGGGTAGGAGAAAGAGCTTTTTTATATTGTATACATAAGGTTGAGATTAATTTTGTCACTATATATATATCTATGTTCAAAATATTATACTTATACAGTTTATCTAACAATAATACAAATTGCTAGTCCATATGATATTATTGCCAACTAATTAGTATATAAAAAATGTAAGTTAGTTTTTGGACATTACATTCAAACTTAGTTATATTTGATATGTTTTCAAGGTCAGATATATTTTAGGTAAAAAGATCTTCCACAAACAATTCAGTGATTCATAGAGTATAGCATTTAAGATATTTTAATAATGTAGGTTCTTACTATTTTTTCGACCGTGGTACATCTGCTTCTGGGAGCAGCAATCTACTTCAGAGAAGATTATGGACATCAGAAATACTCCTTCATGAGTTGACCTTCTTTGTAAAAAAGTTAACAACTGGGCAAGAAAGTACTCTGATGACAATAGGATATTCTAAATGGACAAGAAGAAGAAAGACACACACACACACATACACACAAACATGCAAAATTCCAAACCTTGCCAATATAGGTAGAAAGGACTTAGGAAATATTCTGCTGCACAGAGAAGTCTGTCAGATATGCTAGGGCTGTAGGTCAAAGATGGATGCTTTAATGATACAGAACTTTGGGTGACTTTCCAGGTAGCCAGCTGTTTCATTTCTTACATTTTTGGAAGTTGCTATTTACTTAGTATTATTTCTACCTTGGGTCTCTGAGAAATTTGAAGATGAGATAATTAATAGTTATAATTTTCAAGTGACAGCTTGAGAAAAGAAACTCACTTAAAAGTTAAAGTGTATAACTTTAAAAGATATAAAAATGTAGTTTTTAGTTTGTAATACAAGTTAGATACAAAGTGGATTAGGTACATTCCTTTGTATTTACCAAAATAATAAGATTGTTTTTCTTGATTTTGTATATATTTTTTATAGTGAATGTATAAAGATAAAATTGTCTTCCATCTGTCATCTTTTCTGTTGTTAGATAATAAATTCTTTATATAAATATGTGCATTATTATATAAATGCATATATATTCATATTATATATGTGTATATATTGTACATCATGTACCCCATAAAACTCACTTATCAGTTCTCTCTGATTCATACCCACACCTGTAATCTCCCCATTTAAAAAATGCCCATTCATGCTGCTTATCTACTTACTAAAGCATAATTAGACTCACTGTGGCTAGACCCTTAAAGAAAACAAGTCTTGGTGTTCCAGTCATGTTCTGGCTCTGGTTTCGGGACCAGGTGCGGTGTGTAGAGCATTGCCCCATGCACTCTGTAGCAGACAGAGATAAACTCTGACTGCCACAGTCCCCCCAGATGCTGCTGAGGGAATTTTCATGGCTACCTACCTCCAGCTGAGCAAACAGACAAGGACAGAGGACTCTGAAAGACAGACTCAGACTCTGTCCAAAGGTGAGGTGGGTCCAGCAGGACCCATCGCCTGAATCCTTGCCAGGGAAAATTGTGTTCTGGTCGAGTACCAGTTCCAGTTCCGGGAACAGGTGCTGTGTGTGGAGCGTGTAGCAGACAGAGATAAACTTTGGCTGTCAGGGTCCACCAAGATGCTGCTAAGGGAACTTGCAGGGCCACCCCGCCTCCAACTGCTCAAACAGAGAAGGATTGAAGACTTGAAATTCAGTCCCCTGCCCAGAGCAGAGGTAGAGATTGAGCAGACCTTTTATTAAGAGGTGACAGGAGACACAAAAACCCGCATGCCAAAATTGACCAGGAGCCACCTACCTGTGAACTACTGAGCCATGGGCAGATGTCAGTGCAAAAATTTACATAATATATAAAAAAAAAAAACAATATAACTCCAGAAGAAAGAGGCGATTCTACAGCAAAAAGATCTGAACTGAGAAACAAAAACAAAACGAAGCAACATAAAAAATTCCTTTATGATGATCATTGAAGCTCTCAAAGAAGATATGAAAAATTGCCTTAAAGAAATAGAAGAAAATACAAACAAAAAAATTGGAAGAGATGAATAAATCTATGAAAGAAAGCCAAGAAAAAGTAAACCAACAAATGAAAGAAACATGCCAGGAACTAAAAACTGAAATAGAAGCAATAAAAAAGGCACAAAATAAGGGAAAGATGGAAATAGAAAACCTGAAGAAAAAAGCTGGAACTACAGATACAAGCATAACAGAGTTCAAGAGATGGAAGATAGAATCTCTGAAGTGAAAGACTCAGTAGCTCAAATAGATATATCAGTCATAGAAAATACTAAAACCAAAAAAGCCATAACTCAAAATGTTCAGGAAATCTGGGAAACCATGAAAAGACCTAGCTTGAGAATAATAGTAATAGAGGAAGGAGAAGAATACCAGCTCAAAGGCACAAATAACGTTTTCAATAAAATCATAGAAAAAAATCTACTCTAATCTGAAGAAAGAAATGCCTATAAAGATACAAGAAGCTTACAGAACACCAAATAGATATGACCCTCAAAAAATGTCAGCATTTCACATTATAATCAAGCCACAAAACATACAGAACAAAGAAAAAACTTTAAGATATGCAAAAGAAAATGGCCAACTTACACAAAAAGGCAGACTCATCAGAATAACACCTGACTATTCAATGGAAATGATGAAAGCTAGAAGGGCTTGGTCAGAAGTTAAACAGACAGTAAAAGAGCATGGCTGCCAAACTAGAATGCTATACACTGCAAAATTATCAATCACCATAGATGGAGCAAACAAGATATTTCATGACAAAGTCAGACTGAAAGAATATCTATCTACCAATCCAGCACTACAGAGAGTATTAGAGGGAAAACTACAACCTAAGGACCCCAGATACACCCATGAAACCACAAACAATCAATAATTCCACAGAAGAATACTCCAGAGAAAGGAAATACAAACAAGTTACCACCAAAAATGGCAGGAAATATCGATCAATTGTCACTAGTTTCCCTTAATATAAATGGACTCAACTCTCCTACAAAAAGTCACACACTAACAAGACGGATATAACAACAAAAGCCATCCTTCTGTTGCCTACAGGAAGAACACCTCAACTGCAAAGAGAGAAACAAGCTTAGAGTAAAGGGAGGAGAAAAGATTTTCCAGTCAAATGGTCCTAAGAAACAAGCAGAGGTTGCAATCCTAATATCTAAAAAGTAGACTTTAAGCTAAAAGCAATTAAAAGGGACCAAGATGGTCATTACTTATTCATTACAGGAAAAATTGATCAAGAGGAGATTTCAATCCTGAATATTTATGCCCCTAATATAAGGGCACCTACTTATGTAAAAGAAACACTGCGAAAGCTCGAATACCACATCAGTTCTTACACCCTAATAGTGGGAGACTTCAATACTCCACTTTCAACCCTGGATAGGTCAATCAGACAGAGACTCAGCAGAGAAATAAGGAGTCTAAATGAGGTTATGATGCTAATGGATTTAATAGATATCTACAGAAGCTTTTACCCAAATGCAAAGGAATACACATATTTCTCAGATCCTCATGGAACTTTCTCCAAAATTGATCACATAATTGGTCTTGAAGCAAATATCAACAAATACAAAAAAATGGAAATAATTCCTTGTAACATATCAGACCACTAGGCCCTAAATTAAGAATTCAACAACATCAAAAATCAAAGAAAGCCAACCAACTCTTGGAAACTAAACATCACTCAGCTGAACCATCTCTGGGTCAAGGAAGAAATTAAGAAAAAAATCAAAGTCTTCCTAGAATTTAATGAAAATGAGTCCTAAACATATCCAAACATGTAGAACACAATGAAAGCAGTCTTAGGAGGAAAATTCATAGCGCTAGATTCCTACATGAAAAACCTAGAGAAATCTCACAGTAGAGACCTAACAGCTCAGCTGAAAGCCTTATAACAATTAGAAGCGTACTCACCTAGAAGGAGTAGACGGCAGAAAATATTCAAACTTAGAGCTGAAATCAATACAATTGAAACAAAAAGAACAATACAAAGAATCAATGAATCTAATAGTTGGTTCTTTGAGAGTGTTAACAAGATAGATAAGCCCTTTAGACAAACTAATAAAAAAATAGACAGTGTTCAAATCAACAAAATCAGACATGAAAAGGGGGACATAACAAGAGACCCTGAGGAAATCCAGAGAATTATCAGATCATATTTTGAAAATCTGCATTCCACAAAAATGGAAAACCTAGAATAAATGGACAGCTTTCTGGACTGGTACATTCTAAGAAAATTAAAAGAAATGAGATTAATTACCTAAACAGGCCTATAACCCTTAAGGAAATTGAAGCTGTCATTAAAAGCCTCCAAAAAAATAAAAGCCCTGGTCCAGATGGTCTCAGTGCTAAATTATACCAGACATTCAAAGAAGAATTACTACCGTTACTCCTCAAACTATTTCACACAGTAGAAACTGAAGGAATATTGTCAAACTCTTTTTATGAGGCCACAAATACCCTAATACCCAAGCCACTCCACTCAAAGACACAACAAAGAAGAATTACAGACCAATTACCCTCATGAATATTGATGCGAAAATTCTCAACAAAATGTTGGCAAACCGTATACCACAATGTATACAAAATATCATCCACCACGACCAAGAAGGCTTCATCTCAGAAATGCAGGGCTGGTTTAACATACAAAAAACTGTAAACGTTATCTATCATATAAACAAACTAAAGGAACAAAACCACATGATCATATACTTAGATGCTGAAAGAGCCTTTGACAAAATCCAACACTCCTTTATGATTAAAACCCTAGAGAGATTAGGAATACAGGGAGAATACCTAAATATAATAAAGGCGATTTACAAGAGGCCGAAGGCCAGTATCAAACTTAATGGAGAAAAACTCAAAGCAATCGCACTAAAGTCAGGAACTAGCAAGGATGTCCTCTCTCCCCTTATCTTTTCAATATAGTTCTCAAAGTTTTAGCTAAAGCAATAAGGGAATGAAAAGAGATTAAAGGGATACAAATTGGAAAAGAAGAAGTGAAACTATCTCTATTTGCAGATGATATGATTGTATATATATGTGACCCACAAAATTCTTCCAAGAAACTGCTACCACTTATAAACACCTTCAGCAATGTAGCAGCATACAAGATTAACTCAAAGAAATCTGTAGCCCTTTTGTACACTAAAGAGAGAAGAACTGAAAAAGAAATAAAGAAACATTACCCTTTATAATAGCTGCAAATAGTGTTAAATACCTTGGAGTAACTATAACCAAAGAAGTAACAGACCTATTTGACAAAGATTTTAAATCACTGAAGAAAGAAATTGAAGAAGATATCAGAAAATGGAAAGCTCTCCCATGTTTCTGGATAGGTAGGATCAACATAGTAAAAATGGCAATTCTACCAAAGGCAATCTACAGATTCAATGCACTGCCCATCAAAACCCCAACACAATATTTTTTGGACCTTGAAAGAACAATACTCAAATTTATTTTGAATAACAGGAAAGCCAAGATGGCCAAAACATTTTTACTCAAGAAAAGAAACTCAGGAGCTATCACCATCCCTGACTTCAAGCTATACCATAGAGCTACAGTAATAAAAACAGCCTGGTACTGGCATAAAAACAGACCTGTGGATCACTGGCATAGAATTGAGGACAAGACATTAACCCAAAAACCTGTGAACACCTGATCTTTGACAAAGAGGCCCAAAACATTCAATGGAAAAAAGATAGTATATTTAACACATTGTGTTGGCATAGCTGGATGGAAGTGTGTAGAAAAATGCAAATAGATCTGAGCCTGTCACCCTAAACTGAAATCCAAGTGGATCAGAGACTTCAACATAAAACCAGCCACTTTACATTTGATAGAAATGAAAGTGGGAAATACACTTCTACGAATTTGCCCAGGCAACCACTTCCTAAATATAACACCAGTGGCACAGACACTAAGACCAACAATCAATAAGTGGGATCTCTTGAAGCTAGGAAGCTTCTGAGACACTGTCAATAAGACAAAACGACAGCCTACAGAATGGGAAAAGATTTTCACCAACTGTACAAATGATAGAGGACTGATTTCAAAGATATATAAAGAGCTCAAGAATCTAGAGACCAAAACCTTGAATAACCCAATCAAAAAAATGGGGTTCAGATCTAAAAAAGGAATTCTCAGCAGAGGAATTACCAATGGCTGAAAGGCACCTGAAAAAGTGCTCATCATCTTTAGCCATCAGAGAAATGCAAATCAAAGCAACTTTGAGATACCACCTGGCACCTGTTAGATTGACTAAGATAAAAGACACAGAGGACAGCCTATGATGGAGAGGATGCGGAAAAGGGGAACACTCCTCCATTGTTGGTGGTAGTGTAAGCTTGTTCAGCCACTTTGCAATTCAGTATGGTGGTTTCTCAGAAAACTGAGAATCAATCTCCCCAAGGATACAGCAATACCACTTCTGCATGTATACCCTAAAGATGCACAGTCATACTCTAAAGGTATTAGCTCAACTATGTTCATAGCAGCATTATTTGTAATAGCAAGAACCTGGAAACAACCTAGATGTCCCTAAACTGAAGAATGGACTAACAAACTGTAGTACATCTACACAATGGAGTACTACTCAGCATTAAGAAAAAATTATATCCTAAAATTTTCAGGCAAATGGATGGACTTGGAGAATATCCTCCTGAGCGAGGTATCACAAACTCAGAAAGATAAGCAGGGGATGTACTCACTCATTAGTGGACTCTAAGCAAACAAACAAACAAGAAAAAAACAAAGAATGCTCAAGCTGTAAACCACAAACACTGAATAGCTTGGGATCAGAAACATCTTGGACTGACTCTTTGGATCCCACTCCACCTATAGGAACACCTGACTCACTCTTGTGTAGGGTGGAGAAATTGGATCTGCCAGGAGTGGAGACTGAACTAAGCATTATTGAGTCAGTGGGACTATAGGACTGTCTGCTGCCTGCCCAGGGAGGGGATGGGGAGTTGTGGAGAAGAAAAAATGACCTGATGTGGCTGGAGGAGAAGGGATCTTGAATAGGGATATACAAGGATAGAAAGTGTGACTTCTTTGAAAAAATAAATAAGTAAATAAATAAAAAGAAAGTAAAAACAAACAAACAAGCAACCAAACAAAACAAGTCTTTCTTTACTCTCATACTTTCTTTGAATTTGTCAATTGTTAATGAACCAGACATTCTTCATGTAATTATTTTTTGTTTAAAATGTTCAAGCAAGGTTTTTCTAATAAAAAATACAAAGCTTCACTTCAAAACTGTTTGTTGTTTATATAAAGCTTGAGAGCAAGACACACCTATTTTCCTTTTCCTAAAAAGAGATCTAGTAGCTTTAAATAAGTAATGAACTGACTAATGAACTAAGAAGTGGCCTAAGGTAAAGAGCTGATTGTCTGCTCCCTAGTTGAAAAAAACAAAACAAACAAACAAAAAAAACTACAGTCTGCCTTGCTGTCAATGTAATCAGAGATTTGAGAAAGATTAACCAATATGGCAGACACTCATCCATACTACTTTACCTAGATATTTCTCCAAGGTTACTATGGTCTCCATGGCCTAGGGTACATGGCTAAAAGCACAGCATCTTGGCTGCCAGGTCCAACAGATGGGATGCCTATTTGTTGGGGAGGAACAGCAGGCACTGAGATCACTTTTCTAGGCAAAGTGGAGCAGTCAATTCTCCAGTATTCTTCTTGTCCATAGTTTAGACTGAGCCCTAACAACAGGTAAGGCCTTGGGGCAGCCTTGATTATTGGGTAATGTTTTCACAGTACAGGTGGAATAATATGTCTCTTTTTCTATTGCTTTCTTGAATACCTTTGAGATCACTGCTAGAATCTGGAAATTGTTGCCTTTCATAGAAGTTTAAATATCATAAATGCCATATTCAAAAAAATCTCTGACAATTTGTGTACCACTATATATTAAGTATGCCTGATCTGAATAAAGAAACATTTTTCTGTGCTTTACTATAAGTATGGTTCTGTTTCCTCACTTGGGATCATCACTAGTTGGTCCTTGAGAAAAAAGGGACCAAAAGCAGGGAGCAGAGTTTAGATGACTGAAGATATGATGAGATAGTCTCAGGAGGTGACTTGAGTAAATTAGCTTTATTCCAGATTACATAAAGCATATAGGGTTGGATAGCTTGGGACAAACCCTAATTTTTATTTAAATTGCACAATCCTAACACAAGGCTTTGTATGTGGCAGTAGGCATCCTATACCAAAGCTCCTAGCATAAATCTTAGTTAACATCTGTGAAAAAGAGGTAAAGCTTCTATTAAAAAATTTGTCAAATGTCGCACTACAGATAAATTTCACAATTATGCCTAGATATCTTGCAGATAAGGTCAGTCTTCCATGCCTAAAAACATTCTCCAGATCAAGGTAGGTAGAATGCAAAATGTCTGTCTGGATAAGGCATCCTTCATGTTGCCCTGCTCTGGAGAGATCTCCCAAGCCATAATAGACTTCAGCCTTTTGCCATCAATGCCATCCAAAAGGGGAGCAGGAAGAGAGCAGATACATGATTATGTTCTCTTAGAGTTTGTGTGCTACTGTGAAATTGAAAACAGACTGGCTTTGTTCAGATTCAAACTTATTCCATGGAGACTTTCCCTTTTGGTTCAGTTCAGAAGGTTATGCCAGTATATGGTTCTCCCATTGGCAACAAAATTTGTTTGAATCATATAAAGTTGCTTTTATCATCATAGTCACAAGAATCTAGATATTTCCCAGTCCCTAAGGATAGCACAAGTGCTACTTTCATTTCCAGAAAGCCAACCTTTAAGACATTGAGAACTAATTTTCCAGAAACCACATACTAAAATAAATAAAGCCTTTTAGGTTCTGCCCAAGCCAAGTAGAGTTAGTGGATGCTGGGGAGCTAGACACACAGACAAGATAAAATGGTCATGTATGGTAATGAATATTTATTTGAAAAATGTCAACTTTTTAGTATGTCATGTTTGCATAGAGCTGGCATTTGTAGAGTTATGAAGAAAAGAAAAAGTAAAAATTTATTAGGATAAAGAATGGTTAAACATGACACAGCAACCTCATGTTTACTGCTTGATCTAAGTCTGAGCTATTATTCCTTATCTGATTCAGTTCTTCAACCCACAGAGTCCCTGAAAGCTAAAATTCCCTTTTCCCTCTTTCTGGGGGTTAACAAATATTTCAAACAGATGTTAAATCTGAGAGAAAATACACTGATTGTTGGTGGTTGAAGAATTTGATCCACATATTATTTAGTCTTCTGATTACCATAACTAAATACCTGACCAAAAAGCCAAACCAAACCAAATCAAACAACAAACTTCAGAAAAGAAGCAGATTATTTTGGCCTGCAGTTTGAGTACATGCATTTTTTCATTAATAGCAAGTTGGTAGGTGCAATAGGCCTGCCAATCACATTATATCAGTAGTAAGAAAGCAGAAGGAATAGGAAATGGATTAAACAAAATTTCATGGCCTCTCCATAATTATTTCTAAACTTTCTCAATCTTTCCAAACAGTGCAACCATCTGGGAGCAGAAGCAAATGTTCAAACATAGGCCTAAGAGGGGATATCACATTCAAATAACAATCTATATCATATAACATCTGATGAACATTGAACATGTAGAGCACATAAAGGGCATTGAAGTAGAAAAGTAGAGATGGGGGGAGCCTGAAGATGATAATCTTTTTGTTTATAAAAGGGCTCAAGACATTATTTTCCTTTTGTGTAAAAAAAAAAAAAAGAAAAAAAAAACCAGGAAACAAGAAAACGGTAGAAAAGGCACACAAGGAAAGAAGGTAGTGATAAATGCCAACATAGAACTTCAGTGGCCACATGACTATGTGAAACCCTGAGTCAAAACTCACCTACTCCTGTACTGTGCTTATTTTTAGAACAGTGACTGGAAGCCACTGAGTATTCTACAGTATGAAGAGGGAACAAGGAGATTTTATGGGTTAACATTTCCAGGGGAGATTTAAACAAACATTACTCTTTCTAGACAGGCTAAAGATAGCAAATCAAGCAACAACTCCACCAAAATTCACCTTTATAAAAAATAAATGATGTCTTGCAGAGCATAAGTTAAGAATTATATACAAGAGTGAGGTTGACTCACAGGGAGATGCACTGTCAGTAAGCTTTCTCCAAACTGAGGAAAGCTATAATTCCTGGAATTCCTGCAGTACTTGCAGCAGGCCAGAGACATCTTCACCAATAAGGGTCTCCTTTCCTTAGAGAGTACCTATTGCCTATATAATCTTGCAGATGGCCCCACATGGGTTTTATAAGTTGTAGGAGCTGAAATTTAGTCTAAATCTATATAATCTTTGCAGTTTATTTCATTTAGTTTTTGAGTATCAAGAATCTTTCTCTAACAGGAAAGACTTTGGAACAAAGAAAACAACATCTGATAAAAGTCCTAATAGGAATTACATTCAGGAAATGTCATACCAAATCAGTGGAGAGTAACATTTCTCAGGAAAAGTAAATGGATTATGGGTTTCTAAGTTGACACTTTTCATTTATTATCTACCATTCCTAATAAAGACTATGCATATTAATAAGCTTTCAGTCCAATAAAAGAATATATATATTCAAGTATTTTTCTAGTTAGCTCTATTTGTCAGCTTGATACAGCCTAAATCCATCATGGAGGAATATAGAATGAATAATAATTTAAATCAGATTGGCCTGTTGGCATGGCTATGTGGAATATTGTAATTTTTAATTGCTATAATAAGGCTCTGCCTACTGTAGGTAGCACCAAGCATATGTAAGTGATTATGGGATGTTTAAGAAAGCAAGTTAAGCACAAGCCTTGAGAAGAGTGGTCATGATTTACCCAAAAGACAGTCTTCATTCATGATCTCTACTTTAAACTCTTGCTTGAAATTGTGCCTTGCTTTCCCTCAGTGATAGAACTGATTGTGAATGATTGTCATCTAGAATAATAAACTATATAAGCCAATTTATATCTTAGAATAATTTTGATTGGAGTGTTGTATTATAATAGCAGAAAGAAAACTATAAAGAGAAACCAACACAGAAATGTTGCAGAATACTTGTTTACACTGTGAAGATGTGTCTGTGCAAAGTCATCTTCTTATTTGTTTAATAAAGAGCTGAGTGTCAAATAAATAAATGGGAAGAGGTTGGACAGAACTTCTCGGAACAGAGAAGACTTTTGGAAGAAGAAAAGTGGAGTTGCCAGATAGATGTATAAGGTAGAATGAGTGTAAGATGGGAAAAAGGTAATGCTATGTAGCAGGTAAATGCTATTTCTAGGCAGCGCTGCTAAAATAAGATATCAAAGACAAGAGCATGATTAAACCAGGTACCAGTGCAGAGCCAAGCAGGACATTTAAGGTTTGGCTCATGTGGTAAAAGAATACTGAAGATGTGCAGTAAATTAGTCCAGACTGAAAAAAAAAAAACCTCTAGAAACACGTCCAGTAAAAAAATGGGTATAGACAGTCATAGAAAAAAAATAGATAACTTTAAATAATAAAATAAATGGATATTTTAAAAAGTAAAGTAGCAAAAACTGAACTTATAAATTTGAGAAATCCACAAGTCTGTATCTCATGTGGTGCTTTTATGACTTTGAATTTTTAAATGATAATAAACAAAAAAAGTTACTAAGAGACATTGGATTATGGAAACTGATAAAGTAAATCAACCTATATATTTGGAGAAAATCTTAACTCAGAATGTATGCCCCACCCGAGGGACTTCAACATGGGAGACCACCTACGAGAGAGAATGAAGGGAAGGGAGATGCAAAGGAAGGCCCCAAGACAAATAGGAGCCTGATCAAGCTCGATTTATTACAATTCTACACATGCTTATATAGTTCTAAAGCAGAATATGGGGAGGGGGAAGTCTTCAAACACCTGTAGGAAGCTGGTCAGGAGAAGCAGGATAAAAGGTAACTGGTCTTGCTTCAGGGGAGGTTTGCTAAGTAACCTAACCATAGAATGTTTTTGCTATTCTATTCTTTATAGCTACCTTTATGGGAAGACTACTAAGTAACCTAGCCACATAGTGTTCCTGTTATTCTATTCTTTAGAGTTACTTCTCTGTTACTATTAAGCAAACCAGAACATCTCTTTTACTTCGGGAGAATATCCATTCTACCTGGGAGAACATCTATTTTGCTTGGGAGAATGTCTATTCTACTTGGGAGAACATCATGCTGGCTCAGTGGTTGGTTTCTCAGTAAGTTTTCACAGGAGTCTTTAGCTAGAGGCCTAGAGGCTCAAGTCGGGGTCTTGGTCCCTGACAAATGTAAGACTGAAAATGTATTTCATTGGGGAAAAGGTTGTGCTTTCTGTACCCACAGGAACAAAAGCTATTAATTTCTTTAAAATTAATGAAGATAAGATTTGACTGGTGGGGACTTACTGAAAATCATGGTCATAGACAGAAGACATAAAAAAGACAAGAAAGATTACAGAAAAGGTTACATGTATGTTGATTGAAACAGCTCTGAAACTGGATGAGACGTGATAAGTCTTTCTGTCAACAGAGTTACCATGACTTAAGACATATTCATTCATTCATTTATATGTCATGTACATAGGTTTAATTATACATTCCAAACAGAAATCAAGTTAGCAAATGCCTTTCACCTATTTAAACAAAAAAAACAAAAAAAAAACAAAAAAACAAATTATGTGTGACTGATTTGTATACATTGCTCATTCCATATTTTTGTTCATACAAATGTATATGTCATCTTTAAAAGTTTGTGTGTTTTCAGAAAAAAAAATCCAGACACCAGTAAAAACAAGTAGTTCAGGTAAACTAGACTTTCAAAATGTCTCTGTTGCAGTTTTCTCAAAATTCAACATGTAGACCAAATCTGTAGCTAATAGCCGAGATTATCTATTTTCATAGACAACTTTAGCCAGAATTTCTGATAATCCCTGCACTTTCCTTTCACACTGAGACCTAATAACAAATGACACAGGTAGTTCTCCCATGACTTGACCATTATCTAAATTTTCTCAGTGATCCTAGGTGTGCTGTCACACCTAGATAGTAGCAAAAAATTTTTAAGAATATAACATTCATATTTTATTTTTTATTCATAAAGATATACTATCTATATTTATATTTCTCAAAAATAGTTAACTACCTATAATCTGAAATTTATTTTATTTTTTTAATTTTTCTCTTCTTTTTTTATTACTATTATGAACAAAGAAGTCACACATCCTATCCTGTATATCCTTATTCAAGGTCCTTTCCCCCTCCGAACATATCAGGTCATTCTCTCTTCTCCACAACTCCTCATCCCATCCCCCTAACTGGGTAGGCTGCAGGTGGTCCCAAGGTCCCACTATCCCAATATTGTTTAGTTGAGGCTCCACTCCTGACAGATCTAGTTTTCTCCCCCAACCTCAAGACTGAATCAGGTGTTCCTTTAAGTGGAATGAGATCCAAGGAGTCAGTCCAAGATGTTTCTGATCTCAAGCTGTTCAGTGATTATGGTTTGCAGTTTGGGCATGCTTTGCTTTTTTCTTATTTGTTTTTTTGTTTGTTTGCTTGTTTAGAGTCCAATAATGAGTGAGTAAATCCCCTGCTTATCTTTCTAAGTTTGTGATACCTCGTTCAGGAGGATATTCTCCAAATCCAACCATTTGCCTGCAAATTTTAGGATATCATTTTTTCTTACCACTGACTAGTACTCCATGGATTAACAAACAGTGAGACATCCATATTTTCAAAAATAGGGTTAGTTGGTTTTAGTCAGTTGATGGCTTACAAATATTTTTATCATGTAGGGGAATTGGTTACAAATTGATGGTGGCCATGGTAAGAGAGAAAATTAAACAAGGGAGAATGGATTAAAACTATCTTTCTGAAAAAAAAATAAGAGGGAAATAATAACTAAATGAGTACTTTCTTAAATTTACTTTTAACCAAAAAATTATTAACTTCATATTTTTTATATTGGTATGAATATTTG